>JAJHUR010003042.1:3011-37850 GCA_027495735.1 Lutjanus campechanus | reverse complement strand
TGCAATGCAACTTTTTCCCATAGTCTAGTGTTAAAAAAGTGCAATAATTTGTAAAATAGAATTGCCATAGTTAAGAATTGCAATCCATATCAAATCAGCACTCAAGCATTATGATCATATCATATTGTCCCAGCCCTAATAAGTACCTCATAAAGCCCCACTTCAATATGCTTTTAATGTGTGTTGTTCTTTTAATTTGCAGAATAAAGCCATCAGCTGTGTCCAGAATATCAATAAAGAAAAGCACAATAGAGCTGGCACGCAGCCAGGCACAAAGGAAACGTGATAGGGTAGGAGAAAGAAAGTAAATACACAGGGAATGTTAGCTGGTGCACAGGAAGACTTCAATGTTGTACTTCCCTAAAGAGACAATACTGCATATCCCTGTGGTCTGCAGAAGCTGGCCCTGAGCCACTTCACGAATATAATACAGGTGTAGAGGGGACAGTAGCTCTGTTTTTCAGGACTTAATTGTTGTTATAGTGATAATCTGATTTCAATTCCTGGCACACAGTCACTGTTTGTGGTATAGAGTTGAACTGTACCCTCCACTATCACACACTACACATTAAAAAGTAAAATCCACTGAAAAAAAAACAACAGCTTTTGGCAATGTACCGCGCATCTGCTGTTTGCTGGAACATTTTTCTTTCTCCCACAGATAAAGAACTGTTAAGTCATTTATTTGTCTACGACATCAACAGTAAGCTTCTGATTTTAGTGCAATTCCCTTGAAGTCAAAGAGCAGGAGTTTATTTCTACATTGCATTTTTGCAGTGAAGTTCAACAAGAAATGCAGACACTGGCCATGACCAGAAGAGAAAAGAGAGTAGAGGAGGCAGAAATACCCATTTCTCCACTGTTGTAGCATCACTAGACCAGAATGCAATGCCAGGCAAGAGGTTTTATTTTAAATCAGGAGCTCAAATCTAGCTTCATAATCTCTGTATTTAGGTTTATTTCCACCTACACATACAACTAACAGCTGAAACAACGCGTGCACATTAATTCTCTGGAGATGCAGTTACTCAGAGAGCACTAAATACGTAGCATGAGAACCCGATTTGAACCTTTAAAGCCTTTTTCATTCATGTTCCACAAGTTGGTGCCTCCCTGTTAATGGAAGAAGACGCAATCTGACCCAAAAACGCAAATTTAAAGGTGGAATTTTATGACTTCTAATGTAATTTTCTTACCGGGTCTCAGTGGGTCTCAGCGTAAAACCCTTCAGGAACATGTTGCAAAATGAAATCTTGGTAGAAATTTTGTGAAGAGGCAGCCAACTGAAACATCTCGGATCAAAACTTGCATATCTGCACAATCATCTGAAAGAAAAGTTTGTGAAATACATTAACTGACTAAATTTAAATAAAATCTGTCTAATAGTAAAGTTAGAACTGTGGTCTGGGTGAAAAACCAACAGGTTTTTAATTAAAACGGCCCGATTTAGACATTACATAAGACATGAGAACATTACTGCCTCAGATCTAAAGTTGAGCTCAGCTAGCAAGACATGAATATCAGGCTAAAACTTTAAAGTATTCTTGTCCAAATGCATAACCTCCATATACTGCAGAAGAAAGTTATTGATTATTAATCACTATGACTTCACTCTGTACATATATAACTGAATTTTGCTGCTTTATATCTTTCTTCTTTGGACTACGAGTCTGGAAATTACAGTGAACTGACTGATTTGATCGAATCAGACAGCCAAAGGCCTGACAAGATCTGTACTATTGTTATTATTATGTTTATTATTTTTTGTGATGCTGCACAATTTAATGTTTTAAAGTGGAAACAGACAGCTTCCAAATGATACTGTTTGTAAGAAATGATCAACGCCACTTTGGAAACGAGAGAGAAGAAATAAGGATGTTCACTCAAGAGGTAAATTGAAATTGTCACAATTTTATATTGAATTTTGAAGCAGGCTAAAGCTATTGTAATTTGCACTGCATAGTAATAATATAGTTTGAGTAACGTTCAGGTCTGCCCCTTAACAGCGAACTTAACCGTTAGCTGGTGAGAAGAGTCTGAGTCGACCAAGTTTCCATGAATCTTTTCACAGGGGACTTAAAGAATAAAATATGGAAGCTTTATATTATATCTGTGTGGTGCCGCTCTGCTGTATCGTGATTAGAAGGACTATTTATCTTTCAAATAAAAATTGCAAGTGAAAGTAATTTAAGTAGATATGAGAAATTAACGCCATTACGACATGAGTGCAAGTGCGTACTTGACTCCGATGAAGATGCAGTGAGCGTCGAAACTTTGTTTTTGAAGGATAAAAAAACCTTTTTACCTCATTCTGTATGCTTTAATGTTTTTGAATAAGTCCTCCAAAATTTTTTTCCTGTGAATGAGTCCCTCAGCCTTGAGAGCAGCAGACGGACAGCTGAAGCATGTTTAACTTTCTCTATTTAATCTTTGTATATTTGTACCTCACGCCACCCCTGCACAAGTCAGTGCTATGGGCCACCCCGAGTCAAGAAAGTCTGGACGCGCCCCTGGCTGAACAGCCAATGGCCTTACAAGATTTGTCTTATTATGATGTTCATTGTTTTTTGTGATGCTACAGAATATTATGTTGCTTTAAAGTAGAAACAGACAACCATCAAGTGGTATTACTGTCAGTTCTGCAAAGACAGCTGGACTTCTTTCCGTGAAGAAATGATCACCACCGCTTAAGAAATAAGAGAGAAGAAAGATGCATGTAGGATCCATTATATGGATTTTGAGAAAAGGCAAAAGCTATTGTAATGATCTGCACTGCACAGTAATTTTGAGTAATGTTATTACTTTGCACAAATAAATAACTACAGCAGAGGTTGGCGGTGCTGAGGTGGAGTATTGTTAGCGAGAAACGTTCGGAGAAAAAGTTTGTATTTGTTCAGTCATTTAGTCTGGAAATCAAGCCTTTATTTTTCCAGGAAAAATCGTGCCCAGCAGCAGACAGAACTGCCGCAACAAAACAAACACGGCAAAAGCGAGGCTTATGGTGCGGGTTCCCAACCTGGGGGGTCCCATCCCCCACTAGGGGTCGCCAAAGCTTCACAGGGGATCGCAACGCCATCTTGATTTTCATTGATATAAGAAAACTTTAAAAAATAGGCCTGTTCATGCATTTTTGTAAAGAAAACTAAATAAAAGTGGTATTTTTAAAGGTTAGATTATTATATAAGATATAAACTTCTACCAGGGTTAAGGGCACGGTGAAGACATGAGGACAAGTCTTCACTCTCTGCTACACAGCCTCATCCTACGTTAGAAAAGTACACAATTCAAACCACCAAAGAACTAATAGAACGATGGCCAAGTGTCGGGGAGAAGAAAACACTGAATCTGTCAAAAAAGCCAATTAAATATGTGTGTTTAAAAAACAAAACAAAAAAACAATTAAGACAGAAAACTGTATAAAAAGTTGCCTGAAATATCAGGAATAATCTGCTCAAAATTAATTGCTCATTTTTACACAAACTTCCTGCAGTTCACTATTTGGATTAATTGTACAGTTTATGAGTTGTGTTGTTGTTATGCACTGAATATGAAATTAAATTAACATTAAGTATGCCACTTACTCAGGGGTCATCAGTATGCTTGGTATCACAGTATATCAGAGTATTTAGAAGTTTTTCAATCCCATCATTGTGATCAAAGTTGCCTGAAACAAAGAAGTTTTTATATCGATGAAAAATAAAAACATTAAATGAAATGAAAATATTACAACTCAGCCAACAGAAGAATTATTGGGAGGCTGATCAGTTCTGGGTCTCAGAGCTAATTAAGTAAATATGACTATTGTAGATAAGGAATCGTGAAAATATTAAGACTTAAAACTTGATTTTGAGATGACTTCTTCCAACTATGAAAGCAGTTTATCAGCCATATGATACACACATGATAAATCACCTTCGTTCATCCAAGGGATGAGTTGGTATCCGTGGCAACAAGTGTCATTTGTTCCTATAGCAAGAATCTATGGAACAAGGGCGCATATTTCCGACCTATTCATTATTTCTATAGGCCCATAAGTATTTAAACCCTGCAAGGCCTGTCTAAGAAGGCCGACCGCATACAAGTAATGCACAAACTGTACACCCCAGTGAAATGTCAGGAAAATATGAAAAAATACTGCCCGAGCCTCGTCATCTGGTTGTGAACCAATCTAAAGGCAGATGGTGTCGTTATTTTACCGCCATTACACTCTGCGATCAACACTAACTTCATTATGACAAGTTAAAGCAAAAAAAAAAGAAAAAGTTGTCTGTTTCCTCTTTAAAATCCTTTAATATGAACAGATTTGCAGAAGAAAAAGAAGAAGAAGAGAAAGGGGAGATCTGTTTCAGTGTAATATTTCTACATTATTAAACCAGATTTAATGGCCAATTGAAGACGTGGGCTCCTGTCGGCTCGCGTTTACGCTGGAACTGCGACGCTATAATGAAACGATATCTTGGAAATAAACATATTTCTGATTCTATGAGGATTCAACTGGGATTTGTGGCTCTGGGCACATTTCACATTCACATTTCAATAAAGCTGTTATGTATCTTAATATTGTGGCCGGTTTGAATTATTTTGCCTCCTGAGGCATTTCAGTAGGTGATGTTCTCCAAGGTTTCAGCTCTCTATGTGGTGTTGAGATGTAGCATGTTGCATCTTTAAAAACACTACACGCAGCACTATGTGACCTGAGGACTCACGCTGCCTTCTGTTTGCTCTATAAAGATGAAATAATGTGCAATGTGAACAAACTTGGCTCATTTTATTCAGACTTAAATGAGACATCATCGAATTTAGATTTGGCTCCCTGTTCTCCCTCTAAAGGAACAATGTTTGACTGATTACTTCCAATATTTCCTAAAAGGTCACCAGCTCCTTCAAAATAAACAAGCCTGTTATACCTTTTGATGCCGGCTGCATTGTTAAAACAAAAGAAAGTCCGACTTCCTTTATTCGTCTTCTGAATTCCTGCCCACAAACAATATTCTCTGCAGGCGAGCGCAGCTTTTCTGGTGTGACAAAGGGAATTACTGTGGCGGTGCCAGATAGTGGAGCTCCATTTTTCAGATAGCTGTCTGTTTGTATTTCCTCTCTGTGCTGAGGTGCCAAATGAGAGCATTATGAAGTTGCTTTTGTGTGCTTTTGCGTCTGCGGTGACCCAGTTGAATGAACAACAGGCAGAGGTCCAGAAAACTGGCTCCAAACTCCTCTGCAGGCTCCCGAAAAATCACTCTCAGATGGTGATTGTATGAGCCCCCTGAAGCATGAAAGGCATGCATGGGATCTTTTTATTTGCTCTACTTATGAAATTCCTGCTTGCCGTCAAATCGATGAAGAGATGGGACTCTATTTGAGAAAAAAAATAATCTGAGGAACTCTGAAGATTAAATTTTCAAGGCATCAGACAAAAGCCCTGTTGCCATTTTCACTTAATGGCATTTGCTGTTTAAATTCCACAACATCCAACATTTTTCATCTCAAGATTCACTATTCATGAGGATATCAAGCGATAACGTATTTCAGTCCTTTGAGCAGGCGGTTCTCTAAAACACTCGGTAATAGTTCATCCCTTTGAATGTCATCCAACGTGACAAATTAGTTCCACGGATGCAGACTGATCCAAATATCAAACAAAATAACAGAGTCCAAAAGACGAGCCTCACTATGAACAGCAGCTTCACATGCAGCAGCACAGAAATTCACACACATGTGAACACACATACAACATATATAAGAGTCTTTTGTACAATTAAGATTTAGAATAAACAGGATATCAAATAAACAAAGTACCAACACTTTTTCTATATAATACAATATGTTTTAATTATACAGTTGACAGCAGAGCTGCAACGATTAATTAATTATTAATTGATTATCACAATAATTCACAACTATTTTGATAATCAATCAGTCATTTGAGTAAATTTTTAAAGCAAAAAGGTCAATATTCTTTAATATTTTTGGGTTGTGTGTAAAGCAGGACGTTTCAGGACGTCATCTCAGGCTTTGGGAAACAATGATTGACATTTTTTTTTCCATTTTGTGACATTTATAACAACCAACTATCAATTGATTAAATGAGAAATTAATCAACTGATTCACTGACTATGAAAATAATAGTTAGTTGTAGCACTAACTGAAAGTACCGAAGCCATCAAAAGTCCATTGTTACCAGATTTTTCAGCATTTTTCAGCTTAGTCAGGTGGACCAAATTTGGGCTGATTTACTGTGACTTTAATCTGACACGCCAGACTCGTTACACAGAACCATCTGGGAAGTCGTCCTCATCGGCCATCTGTCTGTCACGTCTAACACGGGCTAACTTTAACCAATCAGATCAAACTCTTGCTATAGCCGGTCGGGGGAAGAGCGGAAACTCTTTTCCATCGAGAAAAGCCTTCAGTGTCGTTCTTTGCTCTTCTTTCAGTGAAGAAATACTCTGATGCTATCTCAGTATCTATGCTGACCTCTTCAGGAGCCAACATTATTTGTTTGAGGCGAGACGCTTCACTGGACGCTTCTTGTTGTCGTCACACCTAAAACCACCAGTGGTCCCTCCGAGGATGCTGATTGGCTGCACCACTTCTGGTGCGGACTCAAGCCCAGTCAGATGGATTATCTCATGATCTCCCAAATCCAGCTGCCTCGCCAGGTAACCACGAGTTGGGCTGGTTTTTGAATACATTAAGCTTTACACTACAATAAAAAAAATCTACTCATACATTTTATTCCTTCTATGCGAACACATCCAGTCACTGAGTCCAACTATGATATGACATAAATCTTTTTTTTTTATGCTGCTGAGAGAATATCTGCAGCTATCAAATCTGTGTATTCATTATGACAGAAACCTCTTTCAGCTCTAGAATATCATTATTTGTTTGGCTGTTTGATAGCATGAGACCGTGTGTGCTTCCCTCCCTCCCTCTTCATGCATGTGTGTGTGTGTGTGTGTCGGGGCACACTGTCAAGGCTCGCTGCAGCTGACCAAGTTAGATCGCACAGATTATTTTATGTTACTTGCTCTGTCCCAGAAATGAAAAACAAAGTTTCTTGTGGCCTCCTATTTGCATTGTAGCCCACTTGTGAATACTTAAACTGTTGTTTCATTATTATGTCATATTGAAAAAGTGTTATGAACCACAAGGATATTGTTATTGTTTATGAATTCATTTGTATTGTTTATTATCAAAATTATTTGGCCGTTTGGCAGATTTTGAGCATTTCTTGGACTGGAAAACAAACCAATCTGGCAGCACTGCCTCATTTCAGTTCAGTTTATTGTCCGGCCTGATATTTGGCTTGCAGCAAAACCAGGCAGTATTCAGTGACTTATTCTGTACCAGCACTGTGTGCAGGTTGTCAGCAAAGAAAAAAAATAAGAAAAAAGTATCCAATTTCATTCGCCTAGGTCTTGTTTTTCCTTTTAACCTGTATTTTTTATACTAGTATTGTTTTAAAGTTTAAAATTCTGGGATTGTGACAAACAAGAGGAACTTTGAGTTTAAGAGAGACTTGGAATGACAGTAAATTATACACTTAATAATTAGAGGGTGCAGTAATGTTAATGGATCCTTTTATTAACAGGACAGCTGAAGATATGACAGGAAATGGGGGAGAGAAAGTTGGGGGATGACATTAAGCGATGAGCAGCAGGGCGCGCACACTCTACTATCTGAGCTCCTGGGTCGCCCCCTTCAACAGCTGTCACGAGTATGTTTTACCAGTAAGACTCGCGTTTTAATGGCTTTCTTTATCGTCGACATGCCAAGACAGTTCGGGTGAGTTTTATTTTGTTTCTGTCAAGTTTGAATTAAGCTGAAAATCATGATGTTAAAATCACTGTTTTGTAAAAAGGAGTCTGGATAGTTTGGTGAAAATAATAATTTAAAAAAAGCTGCTTCTGGTGAAACAAAACAAATCTTACTTTTCAATAATGTTGTCAGACACAGAATCCGTCACTTGCAAAAACAAGCGTCGCCTGCCCTGCACACTACGCAGTGCGCTCTGGTGAAGAGGCCTCTGCAGCACGTCCTGTGCGCTCCGTTTCTATCACTATTCTCCACTTTCATCACAGTTAGTTTTTTGATTTGCGGTGATTTTGAGACTCAGTTTTTAAAGTTTAAAGCTGACAGTGCTGTTGCACGGCTCTTTGTACAATTATGCAGCTAAAAAACAGGAGCTAAGACTTGTTTACCAACCGTTTGTGTCACACCTGTACATGTTGTCACAGGGATGTTTTTTAATAAGCGTGCCAGCTAAATAAAAAATATTTTTTTCATCAACATTCACTAATCCTTCAGTGAAATGTAAGCTTTTATCTGTTTTATTCTGTTATCGTAATGCAAACTCACTGACAAAGGAAAAAAACACAATGACTTGTGCGCAAGCTGCAAATTCACCACGTTACGAACACTACGTCCCATCCAATAAACAAAATAAACTCACAAAATGTCAGGAAATTAAATATTCTCACATATTTTCCTTTAAAAAAAAAGAGAAATACAACCGTTCACCTTCTGAATTCAAGTTTCACTCTTCTACCGAACTAACACCAGCTTTAATTGGCTCATTAACTCTTCGTGAAACAGACTTCATTCAGACTTGGGTAGAAAAACAAGTCAAACCCGTCTGTCCACTCTTCCAACAACCACCAACTCTAGTTTGGTCAAATTAAATCTTCAATTCACCGCATGAAAAGAGTGAGAAGAGTCTGTCTCTCTGCAGGCTGTTTGTTTACCTCCTCATCCAGCTCAGAGCACTTACAGTCCGGCTGAGTGGGTGTGTGCTGTATACTATATATTGTTGCATTTTATTAATCTGATTCCATTTCTATCTACATTTCTTTTTATATCTTATTTTAGTGCTGTTATTTTGACCAGTGCTCTGATCCTCGTCCTACACGTTTCATTTATACCGCTGACCCTGTGTCAGCCTACACACGACTATTTAAACTGCATCTGAATCTACTCCCCCTTTCACTAAGATAGTTATGTGTATCATATATTATATTTATTATTATTTTATTTATATTTTTTCTGTAAAGCAAAAAGTGGCACATTTACTGTAGGCTGGCTCCTTTTTTTATTACACACAGTAGCTTTTATAGCTGTTGCTAAAAGGACATGATTGGTCTCCTATCTACACCCTCTAATTATATAAGGGTAATTCTAAAAGTACTTACAGCACAGTGTGATCTATCTCACAGTCTCTCCTAAGTGCAAATTTTATACGCCCTTATTTCTTGTGCTTCAGTAACTTTTTTAACTTCCAGTGGCCACCCATATGTACGGAATATTTGCACGGTTAATTTTTAGGCTCCTGCTTATTTTTGCTCTCATGCTCTTGCTGTTGCTTCCATTAGGAAAATAAGACTTACCCAGTTGATTGTTGTGGATGACGTGCATATCATCTTGGCTCTGAAAAGACAAGAGAAACTTTTTATTAATAACAGCAAAACAGAAAAATATGTACACGCCTTCAAGTGATGACCTATATACTGTACATCCACGGTTTGGTTTTAACAAGAAATGTAGAAAATGTCAAAAATGGCTTCTGTGAAGATGCTCTGTTTCAGCTAAATACTCTATTTCCTCTTGCTAATCACTAATTAAGACTTAGTGATGCTAAATATGGAAAGCCCTGTGGCTTATTTGGAGAAATAATGGGTGATACCCCACGTCATTAGTCCTTCCTAATTGTGTGGGTTTTGTGCCTGCAGCATTTAAGCTCTGCGCATTCGGCTCAATTAAGGCGTTCAACACTGTTCCACCTCCAGAGCTGTCAGTGCACGCGGCAGACCATGGAGGGATGAGTAAATCAATCACGAGCTGAGCAAACTTTGAAGAGCCGTCTTTTACCTCCATCTTTCAGAGGAAATCTTTCAGTCTTGGGAAAAGGCGAGAGCGCGAGAGTTCGGGCTGTTTCCACAGCTCTAGAGCGGTATTAATAGATAATGACAAACTGAGGCCTGTTTTGATTTATGACTTCCTCTAGACTAACAATCATTTTACTGGCAAGCTGTAGCAGCCTTCAGAGAGCTTAACTAAGTCATAAATTCACTCTCAGCGGGTGTGGTGCAGTGGTTACAGGGAATCACGGTGGTTTGGTGGCAGTTGTGTGAACCTGCCTATATGTAACTCGCTTATCTCAGCACATTTAGAGGACGAGCAGTTTTCATAACAGAGAACAAACCATGTTCAACAAAAATATAAATGCAACACTTTCTGTTTTTGCTCACATTTTTCACGAGCTGAAGTAAAAAGAGATAAAACTTCTCCTGTGCGCACAGAAGGTTTATTTCTCTCAATTTTTGCTGAAAAATGTGTTAAAAATCTGTGTTAGTGAGCACTTCTCCTCCTCCGAGATAATCCATCCACCTGACAGATGTGGCATATAGAGACGCTGATTAAACAGGATGATTACTGTGCAGGTGTAACTCGGACTTTTCGCAATATGAGTCAGTTTCTAAAATGCCGTTTGAGCTTGAAAAAAAGACATTTATTAAGCACTGAAGTATGGCTAATTCACATAGATGAGGGAGAAGTTATGACCCGTCCTACTCTGCCTCTGATTGGCTAGTACTGATTGCCTTTGTTGGGTGGGTTGGTTTGGTTTAGACATGCGGAGTGATTGGTAAAGGTTAGGCTAAGAATATCAGGGTAAGTCAATCAGAGGCAGAGTAGGGCAGGTTATGACTTTGACCTCTTGGGAAATAAACCTGGTATTTGTGGACCTATCTGAAAAAGATAATAAATGTCTTAATTTAAAGATAAAACAGCCTCATTCCCAACTTGTCGCATATGACTGACAGAACACTTGGTTTCATGCATGCTTTTTGTGGTTGAAAATCAAACTTTGCCACCCTAAAAAAGACAAAAGGATAAATGACCGGACAGTTAAAGGACAGTCAACAAGAGAGAAACCGAAACAGACAGCTGCAAGGCACGACACATCTGTTTCTTCGAGCCTATGATACTTAACGCAAAGTCTTCCCATGTAAAAACAAATTTCTCAGCGAGTTCCTTTTGATTCAGGAACTCTTCACATTTGTTTACATTCACAAAGCTCATGCTGATACCTGATACCAGGCTGTGTTGAAGCCTTAAAAGCCTTGAACAACACAAAAAGTCTCTGTAGTTAAAAAACACAAGTTTGCTAAACAATGTGTAATGGAGGCTATGATTCCTGAGGGAGGAGCAGACTTGTCTGTGTCCTCCCGCTGATTTCATGGTTTATTCTTGTTGTTACTCTTATTTATTTTTGCCATGATTAATACATATATTTTTTGTCTTTCAACACTTATATTGTTGTCATTTGTAAAATGCTCTTGGCAGTATTAGCTGTCTGTCGTGGTAACAGTAGGATATTTTTTGCAGAAACCCTTGAATTGACTGTATATCTCCATGTATGTACATGCTTGTGACATGTTAATATAGCAGTGTGCACTGTGAAACAGGGTTCCCCCAAAAACTACTGTGTAATTCAAACCCTGTGCTAAAGGGTACCTTGTGCATCATAATGAAAGCAGCACCGGTAGTTGACATGCTGGGATAGGAATGAGTTGGATGCTTACAGTGTCTAATATTGAAGTGAATGCACAGCCTGGTGCGCCTCAGATACTACCGTGTGAGGCTGTAATAAACGCCAAAGTGGCGGTGACAAAACGTCGGTATTTGATGAGTAAGAATGAGAATGGTTTGGATAAAAGTGCACATTTAATAGTGGCTTTTTATTGTGACTAGTCCGAGGGACACCAGTACAATCACCCTGCTGTTTAACCAGCATCTCTACATGCCACACCTGTCAGGTGGACGGATTATCTTGGCAAAGGAGAAGCGCTCGCTGACATGGATTTGAACAAATTTGTGGACAAAATCTAAGACAGCTAAACCCTTTGTGTGTGTGTTAGATCTTTTAGTTCAACTTATGAAAAATGGGAGCAAAAACAAAAGTGTTGCATTTATATTTTTGTTCAGTGTATGAATTAAGTCAATTCCCAGCCCATGAACGGTTTCCTCCAACTGTCAGGACCGCACATCCATTTATTTTCCTGCATGTCCTATCTTTCCCATTATATTCATCAAATCATGAATCGAGCGCTTTGACAAGCATCGAGCGGGCACATCCTCAGATGCAGAGAGTTCACCAATTATACAGATACGCGCAGCGATGATTCGTGCATATGTGCAGCTCTCTGTCTTGCCTTATTTTTTTCAGGTGATCAGAGTTAGAGGCAAATATATGCACAGGCAGACAAGATCATATCAGGGTGATTTAATTCAGTGGGTACAAGACATCAGCTTAATTGGACTCAGTAGCATTAGTCATGCCCAAAAGGTTTCTGTCTCATCTTATCACACAGTACTTCTCTGAAATCATTTCCTCAGCTGAAGAGAGAAGGCACCTCAAGGAAAAACATGCATCTCATAAGGCAGGAGAATCTGACTCGTTATCAGATAATTACTCATATAGCATCCAACTTGAAAAATATAGTACACGACAACAGGTTAATGCAGGAGGAAAACTGATACAAGCGGAGGAGGCAAATCATAATAAACTAAATTAGGGAGTGTGGGAGTTTCTCTGGATGAATATAGTTGTTTTGACAGAAGAGTGGCAGGTGTAAAGTTCTTCACTCCGTCTCCTCCAACTCGACTCAACACTCAGGCAGAGAGGAAAGTGCACAGACAGTAAATCACTGCGCTGTCACTGTCAAACCACATAAATCAAGATGAATAAAGTGTGATGAATAAAGCGGTCTCTGAAACGTTACCAATTATATTGACTGTGTGCAGCTGTGTGTGCCTGTGTAATGCGCGCAAGTACATCCAACACATGACTTTACATGTGTTATGACCTGTCTTAATGAGGCTTTAATGAGAAATCTCTGAATCTAGCCGAGCTCCTCCGCTGTTCTACACGACTTTGTAATGTTTGGAGAGTATTTCTGTGATTTCTTTTGTAATGAGCTGTTGCCGAGTCCGGGAAAATGCAGCCTCCTCGTTCATTTAAATTAAAACACCATTTTGGCACAGTGGAGATTCCAGTGCAGCTGCCTACCGCTAGAAAACACAGGGTCACCTGGTGAAAAAGCCTTTCAACAACACATCATCATCCAGCAGAACCAGCAGCAGCAGCAGCAGCACCGGCACTGCTCTGACCAATCAATTACATACAGTGCACAATTTTTGGACTGCAGATTACTTTTTACTGTTACTGATTAATGTTTGAGAGTTGTAAAACTTACAGTATTACAAACAACTGTGCAGTGTTTACCTGCTGTTTAGCCTTGAAACTCATGGATGCATTTTGGGATAATATTCCATCATCTCACCTCTCCTTATGTACTTAAACCCTTTTTTTATGTCGGGTTTCCTCAATCATGATTTTTTGCTGCCGATCCTGATGAGACTACTGCTCGATACTCCCTATTCACTATCTGGGGACTTCTATGTAGAGGACTATCACTATATGGGAAAGAAAAATCACTCTGCTCTGTTAATTACATCGCTGTTGTTGTTTTTTCTTTCAGTGCAATGCATGATGGTAGACAGCGCGTGGTTAGTGACCTTTGGTTTTACATCAGATACCTTGAATCCACTATAGGGTATAATAATTCTCACTATTCATTTGGACAGCACTACAAAATGCAAACCCACTACGCAGTGCACTACACTATATAGGCAGTAGTAAGGATGGATGTGACAATACCAGAAATTTAGAACTCAGTACCAACGCTTGTGAATTTCCATGATTCTCAACACCTAATTTGATACCACAAAAGATAAAGCCAAGAATAAAATTCATCCATTGTTACTTTTTTTTGCCACCTGAAATAAAAACTCTTCTGAGGTTCTGGGACAAAAGAGTGAGGGAGAGATTTACTGAGCCTGCCACAAATCACTGTCAGGAGAGCTTCTTGCTACATCTGGAGAGCAACACAGAAGTGATTTCTGCTCAGACATTAAGTCTGTCTGTCACCCTCTGCCTCTTTTTTCCCCCTTCACATTTTAACAGTTAATTTTTACAGAATAACAGTACACATCTGTAGGTCTATACCGATCAGCTCAGGTGACAGAGCGCACTGGATGCGCTGCTGCAACACTGCAGTCAGCATGTGTGTGTGTTTGACTGAGGGGGAGACAGAGAGGGGGGAGAGGAAGGTAGAAGGAGGACTGTTGTATACAGTCTTTCTGGAAGTCACCGACGCGATAACAACATTTTGGTATCGATTTGGTGCCCAAACATCAGTTCTTGTGGCATCTGTCAGTACTGAGTTATGTCAAACACAGCAAGTGAGTTTTCACTGGGGTGGCAACTAACAATTATTTTCATTATTCATTAATTTAATGATGATGATAATGTTTGTTCCATAAAATGTCAGAAAATTGTGAAAAATATTGACTTGTTTTGTCTACAACCCAAAGATATTCAGTTTACTGCCATAAAGGAGTAAAGACACCAGAAAACGTTCACATTTAAGAATCTGGAATCATTGGAATCAACATTTCTTTTCTTTCAAAGTGATCAATCAATAATCAATACAGTCGGTGATTAGTTTAATAGTTGATTAACAATCAGTTAATTGTTGTTTAATTGTAGTTTTCACAACACATTCCTGCAAATGTTTCACAATAAAGGAATGAAGAGTTTTTGTCCACCTAAACACTAGAGGCTTTTAATTTGAAACTGATACAGGAAGCTTTACATGGTAAATAGACGCAAGAAGCATGAGTGACATGACAGTTATCAGGGACAGAGTTATATTAGAGTTATATAAACTATTTAACACCTACAGTAAAGACATTTATTAGGCACTGAACTATGACTATTTCATATACGCTTAAGTCATGACTCCTCTGCCTCTGATTGGCTTACCCTGATATTCTCAAAGTAACCCTAACCATTCACTCCTCATGCCTGAACTTAACCAACCCAACCAACAAAGACAGTGGTGTACTAGCCAATCAGAGGCGAAGTAGGACAGGTCATGATTTTGCCCTCCAGAGAAAAATGTGTTTTATGTAGCCCTGTGTGAAATAGACATAGTTCAGTGTTGACATGGTTCAGTTTGACCAATGCCACTACAGTTAGCAGATCAAATGGGCAGGAAGAAAAGGCAGGGAGAATCCGGTCAATTTTCAAAATAAAAGACCCCGTGCAGACTCACGATCATAAAGACAGACAGAATCTATTTAACCACGTAGCCTGCCATGGTAGAGGCACAAAGAGCATGGAAGAGGACCAAATCATCAAAATCTGAGCAAGTAAACATAATCAGGCGGGCAAAACACATCAGCACTGATGCTCGGAGGAATCAACCGGTGAGAGTTTCCTTTTATTGTGACCAGTCCAAGACACACCCGTGAAATAATCCTGCGGTTTAATCAGCATCTCTACATGCCACACCTGTCAGGTTTGTGCATTATCTTGGGAAAGGAAAACATGGATTTGAACTAATTTAAAAACAAAATTTAAGCGAAATAGAAATGTGTAGAATAAGTCTTAGATCTTTTATGCAAACTCATGAAAAATGGTAGCAAAAAGAAAAGTGTTGTGTTTATATTTTTGTTGACTATAGATTAATATTTGACCGATAGCTGCTTTATTGCAGTGTTAACGTTATATCAGATGTAGGTTTTCTTTAAAAAGGAACAAAAGATGAAGAAAATTTACATCAAGCCTATACAGTCAAAGGGTTACTCATTGAACCTTTATTGAACCTTTAACATAATACCGTCTTAAATCTGCGCTCCGTGGTGTCACGTTCCTGCAGTTGAGTGGCAGGAGGGCTGCAAATCTCTCTCTGGTAAATGATCTAATATTCTGCGGTAGACTGAAGTCAGATCAGGTGTAACATCATTTTCACCATTACTGAGAGATGAATTATTCTCAGCTCACAGAACTCGTCTCCTTTTTGGCCTTCTATACTCCTGCACGCAGGTAACAGTCTCCTTAATCCCATCTGACAGCAGGCTGTCAGCCATTTGCAGCGGGAATCAGACACCCAAAGGTGTTAAAAAGGAATTGCTATGAGTCTCCACTGTCCATCTGAAGGGGTTAGTTTCACCATCCCCTGAGCGCTTTTGATCTGCGGCACCACAGCACTGATGCAGACAGACAGAAAAATTGTGCCTCGTGTAGCTTAACCGCAGAACAACGGCCGCACTACGGCTGCACAGCGGCGGCGGCGGCCGAGGTTCTCCCAGCTGAGGTGTGCATGCGTTAACGCCTCAAGAACGCCGCTCGGCCCGCTTAATGTGACTGTTATGTAATGAAGGACACCAGCAAAGACAAGCCTTTGATCCCTGCCTTTGATTTGGAGGCTCTTCACATACATGGCGCAGCCCCTGCCCCCTGCTACATCTCTCAGTTCCCGAGGGCACAGACGCTCCACTGATGTGAGTGACCCGTCAGGTCACATTAGCTCTCCGTTCACTGATGGCAAGAATGATTCAAGGTTGCAGTGTTCTCCGAATTTTGACATGTGGAAGAAAAATGTGTAATATTTACAGACGCTGGCTGTCTTAAAGGACTCCTGAGCACCTGGAATACCTGAGGAGTCTCTTCTATTATTCATGTGTTTACTCTACATTTACATTAACCAAAAGGATAAAATGATTCCTTGGTAAAGTGCAAATTGCCGGCTTCGTTTCGAGGATGCTTTCAGATCTATTGAGCGGTATAAGACTTAAATGCCTTTTGTATCCTCTCTCCATGTGAGGGTGCCAGCAAAACTGACAGATTAAGATTTCATTCAATACTCATTTTTCATACACAAGCAAAAGCTCTTAATGTGTAATGACTTAATAACTTGAAATGTCTGCTGCCTGTGAACAGCAGCGGGGCTATTCTTGTCAGGTTTTATTCACAGATTTTTTTTTCTGCATTATGTGGACTTCACTTGGAAATTAGGAAGACAAAACCTGTTGATAACAGTCTTCGGGGCATAAACGCTCAAATCTGACAAGTAAAACTGTTAACTTGCTCTTAATGATTCTACAGCAACGATTTTCCCCGTGAGGGGCATCATTATGTGCCCGCCAGGGACTTTCAGAAGTGACAGCCAACCTGGCAACAAACAACCGAGCATTTTCTTTTGCATTCAGTTGACCTGGATCGAGATTAAAGCTGCGTGTCCTCAGCAAAAGGTCAGCATCCTCACCAGCTGGTCACTCATGTGGAAGACATGTACTGTAACACAACAGCATCAGTCCGAACAGGCAACTTTGTCTTCAACATTAATGTTTTTCACAGACAAAACATAAATCGACTTATCCAAAGTCAATTTTAATGCACAAAAACGTATACAAATGTGCCTACTGTTATATGTTGTTAAGCTGTTATGTGTTAAATGTTCATCAATCGTGATTATTTTGGTGTGAGTTGCAGAATTTTGGAGATATCGGCTGTAGAGATGCTTTCTCTCCACTATAATGGGGCTAAATGTCACTTGGCTTGTGGTGCTCAAAGCGCCAAAAACATGTTAAGATAATACTCACACCTTGTTGTGAGCATTTTCATGTGGAACTACTTTCTCTGTGGTACAAATAAAGTAGTTCCAGCAGATTCTACCGCAGAAAGAAAATAGTTCCGACATGAAACTGCTCATCTGTGGATTCTCTTGGTAACTGGGTCATGATTTTTGGAATGAGGACTGGTTTTGAATTTTTCAAATGTATTTTTATTTATTTATTTGTTTATTCTTTGGGTGCTTTGAGCACCACAAGCCAAGTGCAATCTAGTTCCATTATGTTACAGAGAAGGCAGACAATATCTACTCAAGCTTTTACAAAATGTTTCAAAAACTCTCCAACCTCCAAAACTAGATGTCATGTTTAATTTAGGGCTGCAATGTCTATAAAATGTCAGAAAACAGTGAAACATGTCCATCCCAGTTTTTCAAAGTCCAAGGTGATGTCTTTGAAGTCTTTGTTTTGTCAGTCTAAAACTCAAAGATATTCAGTTTAATACAATAACAAACGAAGAAAAGCATAAACTCCCCATATATGAGAGGCTAAAAACAGCATTTTCTACCATTTTGAATAAAAAATTACTTAAATGATTAATTGATTATCAAAATATTGTAATAACTGAATTCTTCTTAAAGACTTTCCTGGCTGGGGAGGTGAGGTCCCAGATTTACTTGCCCGACATGGCATTTTACTTGCCCCCAGCAAACAGGCAACCTAACTGTTGAGTCCTGCTTTGTGTTATAAGCATAATTAATAAGGAAAAACATTATATGTCAGTTATTTCTTTTTAACATGATGCTGTTAAGCTGCTAAGTTTATGTACTTGTTTTTGTTTTCAAGCATTATGTTTTCAATTTCTAACCCCATGCAACTCCACTTGCTCTTTTTTGGTTTCCCACTGTCAATAGTAGCTGGCACTTTTTGGTATCATCTCGATCTAAGTTCAAAGTGAGCTGAGCTAATCCTAAAAAAGTGATGTGCAGAGGGAACTGTCACCGTCATACACGGAGGACATCCTGCACAAACCCTGCATTTTTAAACAGCCAATTTTTATTCACTCAGATGTGGCGGCCTCCAAAACCATGCCGAGGTAAACTGACAAAGTGCAGACGTTTCAAGATCATCATGTGTGTGTAGTGAGCGTGTGGTTCAGTGAGAGAGAGTGGCAGAGAGTGGAACAGTGGAGAAAAGTTGTCAGTGTGGCAGTAAATGTACAGTGCAGGTTACAGTTTGTCAGTGAATAAACGCTGCAGCTTCTCAAAGACCGAAGTTAAGCTCCCGTGTGATGTTTCCAAACTGCTGGAACAGCCTCACTATGATGTTCAGCATTGCCAATGTTGAGCGGGTATCATCAAAACAAAGTAAAGGTACCAAAACCAAGCAGAATAGATTTGAGCTGAGCATATCCTGTAGTGGAAATACAACTAAAGACCGACTTCCACACGGTGGTAGAAGACCATAAAATGCAAATTGTGGACTTTTTTAAAAATACGATTAAGACTGAACAAATGTTTACTGATATTGCAATTGCTATATGATTTGCGATATTAGAGGGAAAGATCATTTTTACATCATTATCTCATTAACATTACGATTATGTGTGATTTTTGTGGGGATTTGCACAAAACAAAGATGTTTTCTTATGTCTGCAGAATATGACGTGTAGGTCAGGACATCTCTGCAGCAAAACAATATTTAATTTAAAATGAATTTTTTGACACCTGCAGTAGGTCATGTTGTGAAAATGCTGATTGATCGCTCAGCCCTACCTGTGATCCATCAACATACTTAATGTGTTTCTTGGCCTTAAAAGTAATGCTCACTTACTACTGTATCTAGGAAGATAAAAACACTGTTTAAGCCATTCCTTAGACTCTTTTGGAGGTTTTGAAAACTCACCTGCCCTCCTTGTCCAGAGACAGACAAACCTGCTGTCCCTAGTTACGGTTGCTAAGCTCTGCTTGGACAATCACCGTTCAGGGAAGAGGTCAAAGAACAGTCAATTACAACTCCTGATTAAACTATAAAATTAAATCATATATGGAAAAATTATACATTCACAGCAAGAGTTTTAAAAATCAAAGTTTATAAAAATGAAGTCAAGCTGAGCTTAACTCAATATAATTAGATTTATCATTAGCTTTTTTTTTTTCTTCAAGCAGCCATTATCTCATGAATATGCATCTAAATGAAACTTCAAACACTTTTTGAAGGATGCTGCATAGATTTTGGAACACAGTTTCCATGAAGAGAGAGGATCCACACCCTGGAATAAAGTCACCCTTGAGAAACAGACGCTAAACGGGTCTCAAAAGTCACCAAATCCGTTGATAAATTCTCTAAGTTTGGAACACTGCTACAGTAACATTTAGCTCCTGCTGGGCTGCATCACTGCAGCTGCTATTACTCATTTTTATTGTGCAGATGACCAAAACAAATGACACACACAGTAATTATGAGCATCCAGCCAAGGTAACTTCAATATGTAATTAACTGGCATAAGATGCAGTGTTTATAGCATTAGATGGATGGTGTCCATAGCAACAAGCATCATCTTGCCCACAGTAAAGTGGGTAGCAGTTAACACTGAAGTAAGGCGTTGTCTAATTTACTTTATATGAACAGGTTAAACAACTTACACAGACAGCATTTTAATTTTAAATGCCTTTTTAAAAAAATCTCCCTTTGTGTAACAGACACACAAAGACACATAAAACAGATTTGATTAAGAACAAAGTGGCTTAGCTTCATTAATAATCCATTATTGAAAGTGAGAGAGAGAGAGCAACGAATGTCACTTCATTTAAAGTTCACATTTGCAAGGTAATATAATTAGCAGGATAAATGACAACAGGCTGAATATGTAACTACTGAAAGCCTGGTTTAATATGCAGCTTGACAGTTGTGTCACATCAGAGCAGCTTTCGATCTGGAGAGTCTGAAAAAGCTTCTCTGTTGTATAATAATATTAAAAGTACAGAAAGTATGAATGTATTTTATACCTTTTTTTGGACTTTTTAATCAGATATATTTTCTTATTCCTGTCTTTTCATTCTGTGTGTGAGTTTTGATACAATCCATCATTGCAATTCTGTTATTTGCACCAAGTTCCTGAATCTTGAATATTTCTTATTAAGGTGCATCACTGAGTTTTTCTCTAGCTGTCCTCTCTTATTCACCAGTCCTGGTACTCTAAATGTTGTGTTTACCTGAATGTATTTGTATGTACATACTGTATGTTGTGAGTTTATTATATTTTTTTGCCCATTTCTTTAAACAAAAACAGCAATTTATTGCCTCAGAAGCTTGGATGAAATTTCCGCTTCTTATTTCAGTATCAATACCACTCTTTTGTGTGTTATTCCATAAAATTGTTGGGTTAATATTTGGCATTTTTCATCCGTAATTTTTCAATTTCTCACACAGTGAAACAGTTCATCGGGGTCACTCTCACTTGGTTAGAAGACTGTACACGGGGGGATTCAGCTTTGTTTTTCCAGGCACAGGAAAAACTGTTGCCAATAGAGGCGACCAGACCGCACAAAATTGTTGACAGTGGTCCAAATCTGGTTGCTGTGGGCAACGTGGCAACCGTTACTGTCAAGCCCTGCTGTGTAAGTTATTTCGGGTCGCAGTGTGCTCCCCGGCCCTCTACATGAGATGGCTGATAGATATTTTCCACCAGATTTTAGCCAGAACACTTTGTAAAGAAGAGTTTAATCAAAAAAGATAATAATAACTTTCTGGATTCTGGATTGTGTGGGTTATAAAAGGAAACTGATTACTGTGAATAAACTCTTTTTTTTTTGTTGTTACAAAAGTTAGTGTCTGGACAGCTGTAAAATTTTGAGGTAATTTTGCACAAAACAGGTTCCCTGAGCTCGAGATATTAAGTTGAACCAGAAACTCTTCAGTCACACTGATGAACAGCCAACAAATCAGATTTTCTTTTACAGTCTCTCAGTTTGAAGAGTCAGTTCTTCATTTCACACAAAGAGTGTGAGACTCTCAAACAAATGCATGCTGGGAAGTCTGCTAATATACTGATCATGTTTCTTTAGAAACTTAATTTAATGAGTTGACTGGACTCAGGGTGTGAATCTCTGTGGCATCTCACGATTCAACTCATCATTCCGAGGGCTACGATGCAATTATACATTGATTATCACACTGTTTCACTTTTATAAAGAATTATTTTTTTTCTCACTGTGTGGCTACTTTTAAAGCACAGTGTGTTTGTAATCATCCATAATTAGTTTAGTTAGATGCAACTTGCACAGGTGATAATAATGTCGAGAACTGGGTTTTAAATATCTGATTATTGACTTTTCTGCATCGCTTCTCAATCTTCCAAAAGAAAATCACGGTGCATCTAAGACCGTTACACATAACACTCATTCAACTCAACATCTCAAGTCAAAAGACTCAAGTTAGAAGAAGAATAAGTTCTGAAAATAAATACTAGAAATCTTAAGTTTATTTAACTTGAATAAAAAACTATATTTATGTCAAAGCTACAACAAGGAACTTTCATATTTTGTTGATTGTGGAGGCCTCTGTGGATTAAAACATTCGTGTTTTCACCACAATAACCACAATATAACGTCAAAAATACAATTATCTAAGTAAAAATCTCCTCCTGCTTCTTTTTAACTAGCTAACATGTGACTCATTGTGGCTTCAGCTGGGAAAATGTAAACACAGGTTTGTTTAATTGGATTTCACAAAGAATCTGAGTCTTTGGAAAGGAGGAAGGTCTTGTTTTCTTAACTATAGAGGCCTCAGTGATAAAGTGAATTTCTGTATGATTTTATTTTTTTACAATGTATGTGCTTTCTAAATCTGTATCTTATGATCACACAAACTCAAAGGAAACCAATTAGGAAACACTAATTTAAGCGAATTAGTGGAAACAATTTTTAATTTTTAAAGTATGAGTGTTTCATGTCTTATAAAAGTAAATCATTCAGTTTAAACTGAGATTAAACTTTGTCTTTTACTCTGCTCAGCGTACATATCTGCCCAAACATAAATCACATCTTAACGTCTTGTGTTCTGCTGTGAGATGAGAGAAACCAAAAAGGAGAGAAATGAGAAACTGCTGAAACGCTCTCAGCTAATGCTCTCTGGATATTTTTAAGAGCCGCAGGTTTTGTCCAAATAATATGCTTCCAGAAAAAGATGTGTGTGCGTGTGTGCGCACCACCTGTCCAACTGTTGATATTCACAGTTTTTGTCCGGTGGGATCTTCAGGTGCACATTGGCAGCATTCACACAGGTTTGTACAGTAAAAAAAAAAAAAGGATCTATCCTTCCTGCTAAGATAAGGTCACTGCAGAGGAGTTAAAGCAATGATTCAGACATCAGTCTCTCTCTCTCACACACACACACGTCCTCTTGAATTCAACACAACAACTCAACCCAAGGTGAGGAGCTGCTGGTGGAGAAGGAAAGCTCTTATTTTTGCCTGTAGCGACAGCCATTAAGATGAGAGATCAGACACAAATGATGTTTTGCAGAAAGCACGACAACGTGCAAACAGCACAGACACAAGATGCTGTTGTCCAATCAGACATCAAGGCTCGAATTGAGTGCGCTGTTAAAGACAGCAGGAGCTCTTTGCCTTTAAGACTGGTTATTATAGCAACAACTGAATGCCACTTAAGGTTGAGTGCTGCCTGCAGAGAGATGAAGATCTATACCATTCAGCTGACAAAGGAATGGAGGAGCAGAGTTTGAGACGGTGGCACAGAAGAAGTGTTAAATGTCTTTTATCAGGGTTACAAATGTGCAAGGATACCGCTTCGTGCAATTTTGGTGTAATTTTGAATTAAAGCACCTATCTTTGCTGCACAGCCCTGAAGATGAACCAAAGAAAATGTTTGTATTATGTAATTTTGTGAAGCCATTTAGCCTCGAAAAACACATGAAAGAACTAAATGACTCATAAAGATCAGCACTTTCAATTACTTCTGCTGTACTGGTTGTGCTCCCGTGTGTGACATACGACTAGTTGTTGAGTTTTCTTACATCCAGGAACAACGCCTCAAGGTGAAGCTGCCCCTCTCAGAATAAAGCTTGGGCCCCGTGATGTCTTTTTGACCCTTTGTTCTGCTCAAGTGTTTGGTTGAGCACATTTTGAGCTGCTATGTTTAAAAAAATGTTTTGAACTTAACTCAACCTGACTGAGCAAGCTCTAACACGTCACATGTAAAGTCTGGTGTAATTTTCAAAAGTAAACATATTTTTCTGACATATTATTAGTTCAGAGGTCTCACTGGACTGAATTATGTAACTTGATACAACAAAAAAAAGTCTAATAAGGGTCAAATAATTGTTTTTAAAGCACGCTCTCGCTTGTTGTTTTTCGGTAAAGCCAGTGAAGCTAACCTAATACACAACTCTGATTGTAAAAAAAAAGTTGTGACATTGTGCAAAACTGCATATTTTTTGCAAATCTTTTTCAATCTGTATTCAACTGAATACAGCACAAAGACATTTAATTTTTTAACTTCATTGTTCTTTTTAAATATGCACTCTCTCTGAATTTGATGCCTGTAACATGTTTCAGAAAGTTGGGACAGGAGCAACAAAAGACTCAGAATGGATGCTCAGAAAACAGCTGTCTGGACCATTCAACCGGTAAAAGCATGTGAGGTTCCTGTGCAAACAGTCTGACAGTTTAAACAATGTTTCACAACATACAGCTGCAAGGAATTTGAGGATTTCACAGTCTACAATCCAGAATATCATTAAAAGATTCAGAGAATTTGGAGAAATCTCTGCACATAAAGAGGCAAGACTGAGCACCAACATTAAATGTCAGTGACCTTTGATCTGAGCAGAGAAATCTGCATCAGTTCATCTCAGATGAGCTCAGGCCAAAGTGGACGAGTGTGCTGTGGTCTGACGAGTCCACATTTTGGAAATCATAGATGTTGTATCCTTTGGGCTAAAAAGAAAAAGGACCATCCAGATTGTTACCAGCACTAACTTCAAAACCCAGATCAGTGATGGTGTGTTAGTGCCCATGGCATCATGGGTAACTGTCACATCTGTGAAGGCCCCATTGATGCTGAAAGGTACATACGAGGTTTTGGAGCAAAACATGCTGCCATCCAGATGACGTCTTTTTTAGAGTTCTGGTAGAGGACTGTCCTGCCTACAGTCATCTCCCATTGAAAATGTGTGGTGCATTATGAAGCGTCAAGGACGACAACAGAGACACCGGACTGTTGAGCAGTCAAAGTCGTATATCAAGCAAGAATAAGAAAGAATCTCACTTTCAAAACTTCAACATTTCGTGTCCTCAGTTCCCAAACACTTACTGAGTGTTGTAAAAAATAAATAAATTAATAAATAAATAAAGTTATGCATCACAGAAGTAAACATGCTGCTGTCACAACTTTTTTGTAATGTGCTATTTACAAAAAACAGTGAAGTTTAAGAGTTTGGTCATTAAGGTTAAGGTTAAGATTTAAGGTAAGGACAAAAATAAAGTCTTATAAGACAAATAATTCTCTAAAAACATGCTCTACCTAATGGATCATTTGTCATATTATAGAAAAGGTAGTAAAGCTAAACTGATGTAAGTAAAACTGACATTTGCTACAGGATCAAAACAAAACTTCTGATCATTCAGTGTTGTTATTATGATAAATTGAATGTTATTTCACTGCATATAATCTGAAATAATTTCATAATATGATTTTTACCGTTTAAAAACATGGTTAACCATATGGTTCAATTCTCCTTTAGTGATGAAGGTAGTAATGCTAAGATAATAAATTTGCAATTTTAAGTTTTTTTGTATTTGTAAATGTATTTTGATGTTTTTACCTTGAAGCAACATCTCAACCATTTTGTTTGTTTGTGTCTATATTTAAAAAAAACACTGTGGGGTCTGTTACAATAAATAACAATGATTGTGTCATGGTTGCCCCAAACAAAATAAAAAATGCAAAGAATTTTTTTTCCCACAGCTTTTTTTCATGGCCTTCATGTTTCTTGAGAAGACCCGAGCAGTGGCGAACTGTCAGGACGTGTCAGATGTACTTTTAACTAGTTGAAGCTGGCTTTGTACGACCCTCTGCTGGGGTCTGTAAATAATTTCTCACACTGTGTATAGAACTCATCATGCATCCTCTCACTGTTCTGAGCCCTCTGAGTGCACAAGATCAAGGCGCTTCTGCTTACATTAGCAAACTTGGAAGTACACTTGTTGTTTAGGCTGTTTATGAAGCCCTGAAGCGGCAGATAATCACGGTACCTGCGCTCGCCTTCGCCAACTTCTCCAAGTCATCTTAAGTTCAAACTCATGCCAGTCATCAGAGGCTTCGGGCTGTCTTCAAAGGATGGCGGAGATGCTCAAACTTGCTCCATATGCAAGCCACGGTCTGTGTTCAAAGACAGCCACTGAAAATTACGCTTTAATGTTTACTGCTGCAGCCATGTTTCCTGCTTTACATATCATAAGCCTTTTGTATTAACGTTACATGACACAGTATTGATCAAAGAGTGCGTGACATTTCAATACTGACTGACAATTTAAAACAGACGATGATCTTTTCCTCCACAAACACTACGTCACTGAAAATGACTTTTATAAACATGCTGTTGTAGGTTTAATCCTGCAGCTGCTTTGCATTCTGAGTCCAGTGTTACCCAAATCACACAGTACAGGAGGCCCTGCAGATTCAGCCAGATTTTAATTGTGATGGGACGTGCCCAGCTGTTTGAAGTCAGGAGGGGAATCCTCTCTTATTCACTGCCAGATACTCTGTACTGACCACTGGCACAAACATCAGGTGAAATAAGCTCTGATCAAACACTGGATTTAAGACCCGCGACAGTGGATTGACCCCATTAAATGCAAAACATACAGTATATAGAACTGTTCAATGCAGTTAACATCACCTCATCATCATCAGCTGTTTTCCCATGCATTACAATCTCTAGTGGCTGGTTCACACTAGTGTGTGCATGGTGTTTCATGTTGGTTTTTATTCCGGCGCCCATATTTACAGGACTACCGGCAACAAAGCATCAGGCTAAAAGTCATGTTCAATGGAAGCTGGCGACATGAAGCCAGAAACTGACCTCTGACACTGTCGCTGTGCTTTGGGCGCTACAAATCAAAGTAGAGCCGGCCTCAACTTTTCTCAGGGTCAGTGAAAATGTAGCCGCCATGTTTGGCTGTTTTGTAGCTGTGGCACAACCAGTAATGTGAACATAAAATTAGAGCAGCAACATACTGCGTGAACAGCAGTGCTCACATGTGGCTGCAGCCACGCTTCATCTCGTCTTCATCTGGTTCTCAGCAAAAATAGAAAGAGAAAATGATCTATTGACATATCAGTGACATGACACATCTCACTACAGTTGAATTGTTTATATCTGTAGAATATGTCAAAGATGTTAAAAACCTGTTTTTTTCCCCTCTCTTTTCTCTTCCTCCTTCCCTCTCTGAATGAGCGAGAAAATCACTGATTGCCTTCTGAATACAGCTCTTTTCTTCTCTTCAAAACTCCTCTCCAAACTCAATGTAGAAAGATTTCCCCCCTGCAACAAAAACACTATCTTTGTGGACACCGCAGGCGTGCCAGCTGCAGAGGTTCAGCGAGGTATAGCCGTCATGCACAGGTACATGCAGGCGGTGTGAACCGGCCACTGGGTTCAGTAACATTTTCTGACCTTCTCAGAAGGCAGGTTGGTATGATTATTAATGCTCTCAAACGATCTAATTCTTTTCCCATCGACTTCCATCTGTTTAACATTATTGTAGTTTTTCAGAAAACCACTGCTGAGTCAGTCATTTTAGCTCGTGATAATCACAGTGAAAGTCTGCAAAATTATGGTGATTTTTCCAGTGAGTTGATTTTTATATCAAACCCAGCGGCTGACTGAAACAAAGGAAATGTGGATTCAGAACTCTAGCAATCTTTACATGTGTGGAAGTGATATAAAGTGTAACTAATTTGGTGTAAATGGGTTAAATCAGGGATGTCAAACGTATGGCCCATGGGCCAGAAAGGGTTCAGTCCGGCCCACTGGATGACTTTGCAAAAAACATCGCAGGGCAGTTATTCATTCCTGACAAGAATGAAACTTATCTGGAAAAATTATGACTATTTATTGAGATCAAATTTAAACATATTGAGTATTATGCTCAATATGTCAATATGCAGCTTCTGCACAACATAATTTGCATCAGACTTATATCTTAAAATAATACTGGAAGAGCCCAGTTGCTAAGGCACTGCCAAAACTTCTGACTTTTAAACATCTTGACTTGTAAATTAGCTTCCACTTTAATTGTTGTTGTGCTTTGCCAGCAAGGCAAGAGAAAATTAAAAGAACGTCTAGATCTCGACAAGTTGTTAGAATCATAAGGATGTTCCCTTCCAAAATACACAAATGTTTTGTTTGCATTTGTAGATCCACTGTCATCTGTTTCTTGTAATGCTCATTTAATGGCGTTCTGTAATGACTGAATGTGGAAAAACTGAGACATTGTTGGAATTGCACTTATTTTTCTTATGACATCTCAGACTGTTCATCAACGGTTCCGTTTTGTAAATGGATGGTTCATTAAGTTTGAACATTTTCAGAGTGTAATTCTTTATACAAAAAGGGAAAAAAATGTTATTTAAATTATTATCCAATGGTTTATTATGAAATATTTTTACTGGTCTGACCCACTTAAGATCAAAGTGGCTGTATGTGGTCCATTAACTAATATGTTGTTTTTTTTATTGCATATATATTCTCGGGCCTCTACCTATAGGACAACTAAAGACACGACAGGAGAGAGCGGGGGAACAATGTGCAGCAAAGGGCCGCAGGCAGGAGTCGAACCCACAGCAGCTGCAGAGCTGCAGAGGACCCACAGCCTCAGCACATGGAGCCACCAGGCCACCCTGAACTAATATGAGTTTGACACCAATGGACTAAATAATCAAAACACAACTTCCTGTCTACGCGATCTGAACAATTCTATATAATCTAATGATCTGATATCCTCCATGTTTGGTGTGTTTAACAACTCAGTTATGGCTGTTGTACCCTGAAGTTCCCGAGAACCAAATATCAGAAATGGCTGACGCTAAGAAAAACAATCTTGAAGAGAACATCTTTACTAACAAAGATTGGAGGGACAGGAATCAAAATTATTTTGGATTTGGATTGTCAAAACCACAAAAATTGATCCAGAAGCTGTACTGTATTATATTATATTTGATCCCATAATTCTTTATTTGTTGCTACTAAACTGCATTAACACTGAAAATATGGTCCCACATACAGTAAATTGCAACTTTATTAGAAAGTCAATAATCCTCTGTGGAAAGAACAATAATTAATTGCTTTATTCAGCGACTGCTTACTTCTGAAATAATAAATCAAGTGTGTTTACTTTAGGGTCCACTAATTTACAAGCATGTGCTGCAAATTGTTGTATTCAGTATGTAAATGAGCGCCAGGCCTCCTGCCATGGCCCTGATGTAAACTCCATGACTTCCCATAACCAAACTGGAGCGCTTCCATGACCTAAAAATTTGTATTCCTTTCTAATTTGTTAATGTTGTTCCTCAGCTCAGGAGAGCTAAAAAGGGGGCAACAACCTGGTTTCCACTTTGCAGCTGAGCTCGGTGAGAAAAGCACACGACAAACATCACAGAATACTACAAACGTCTGATAGAAGGTGTACAATGCATTTTTGGATTTACTTTCTGTCTGAGACACACCCGTCAAAGTTTAGTGACATTAAAAAATAAATGCAGCATGAATGAATTAATAAGCACAGGGCATGTGTACCTCTGTGCTCCCACGGTTACAGGCAACAAACCCCCCCAACAAGCTCTCAAAAGCCACATGTCAGGGTCAAGAACGGAGGAGAGGACAGAAAAATATGTTTTTCTGATGCTCTTCGTAGACATTTAATGTCCAAGAATAGATGTATTGTAACACTTTCACACAAAAAGGAACTCCATAAACTAGTTTCTCAGCCTTTATAATGTCTTTTTTTCCACCACATTAGACATGACTTTTATTCCCGATTATGTTTCCATTGTTGCGAAAACACGGCTCTTTTCATTCCCTTAAAGAGTTTCCTCTCCTGAATGGATGTCATTTAAATCTGTGCTTTATCACTCTGACAGGCAGCTGTCCCTAATCGCTCTTTTGGAGAAAAAAAAAAAAAGGAAGCTTTGATTGAGTGGCCGTTCTTAAAGGGACACAATTATTTCAGGGAAGGGAACTGACTTGAAGTGATAGTTTGGATTTCTTGAAGTGGGGCTGTAAGAGGTACTTAACCATTGTCAGAGAATTACCTACAGTAGACGGCAGTCAGCACCAGGCTTGGACAACATGAAGGGATTATTACAGTATACCAGCGTTATTAAGAAATCCTGACGGTTGATTTTCAATACCATCATAAACACAGGCGCTCCTCTTTCTATTAAATTGATGGGGAGATGCTGTGTTGAGGCGATATATTGTAGCGCCCACGGTGTCTGAGGGAAAAAGTTACAGGACTAAAGTAAGTAAGTAAAAAAAGAAAAAATGTTTCTGCCCCCTGATTGGGAGTATTTTGGGTGTAGTCCTGATGATAAATGTAAGCAAACAAACACTACAGGACTGAACAGTTTTGAAAAAATATGTAATTGTGATTATTTTGACTGATACTGCGAATGCGATATGATTTGTGATATTAGAGGTAATGATCATTTTTACATCATTGATATAAAAACATGTTAAAATGACTGGTGTGATTTTTTTTTGCAGGAATCTGTATGAAGATGAAGAAGATGTTTTTTTAAAGTCTGTAGAATCTGACATTCATTCATTTAAAGTTTTTTGACACACATTTTGCCTTTAACAAATATTGCACATCCCACATAGCAATTTCGACAAAATTTCGATTAACTTTGGAGCCCTACTACCAATTGGTCACAGTAAGCACTAGTGGCTGTGTAAATTTAGCTAAGTGAGCATGAGAGAGTGAGTCACAGAGTGAATGTATGCTGAGAGGAGGAAAGTTGTCAGTCTGGCAGTAAATGTACAGTTTAGGTTTGAGTTTGTCAGTGAATAAAAGCTACAGCTTCTCAAGACCAAAGCAGAGCTCCTGAACGTGTGTTGCTTCCTAACAGCGTCGCCATGACGATCACCTCCACCTATGTTGAGGTAGCACTACGCAGCGGAGCACAGTCGAGTTGAGCCACTTTACACAAGTTTCACACAAATACCATCATAATAGTCAGGAGAGTACGAAGAAATAGACGAGGCCCAAACATAGTTGGCATGCTCCAAGTTTGGGGATACAGAAGAATACATTTTGGCCACATTAAAAAAGACCCAGCTAAAGAAAAATCAGTAGCAGTTTAATGCTGTTAGCAGTTCACTTTACTTTGCCGTCAGACAGCCTTTCTGATGGAAAACTACTATGAAAAGAACATTTGAGCTGCCTCTATTGCTTAGTTTGTTTGTGTTATTGAGTGACTTCACTGAATCTGAACTAACCTTTTAAAACACCAAAGTCATGCAATAACACAAAGAAACCAACAAATCAAGGCAGCAGTGACCAGCAACTCCTGTTTTTTTGCCAGTGGAGTCTGATTGGTATTGATATTTAAGGACTTTTCTACTGGCACTTCAAGCCGCGCCAAGTCAATGCATTTCCATTATCTCTAATAATATGCCGAGCTGTGCAGAGTCGCATCTGAGATGACTCATCTCTGGATTCAGGCCTTAGCACATGAGAATTTTTAAAATGCGTGTTCAGCTCTCAGTGCTTTTGTAGCCTCTAACTTAATCTCGGTGGTTTGAAGTTTAGTTTCTCTCCTGCGTCGCTGTTTGTACTTTCAGGTATCTGCTTCATTTGACTGTTTCATGTTCACTTTCAGCTGAAAAGGAGGAGCTGTGTTAAGTTACCAGCAATGAAAAAATCAACATTTCCTGGTACTGCAGCTTCATTATTCGCAGTTTTAGAGCAGCTTGATTCAAACGGGTGTCACTGTAATGGAGATGTGAATCCCTGCTGTGCTGGGCTGACATGCCAAGTCCTGTCAGAAAAGGCTGTCTGACAGCAGGGTAAAGCAGTGAAAATATTTCAAATATAACGTAGACTTCAACTGATATTTTTAGGTGGTTAAAATAAGCTGTGCTGCTGACCTTGTTCACAGCAGGACACCGTTTAGCTTCCTACACCAGTTCTCCTGGGGCTTCCGTAAACTAAGAGCATCCCAACTGCCACCAAGCGTAGGTAATATACAGACTATGAATAAGTACCTCAAACAACTCCACTTCTAAACTATCTCTTTAAGCAAACCCTGTAAGTTTGTGTTCAAATTAGAGGCCACTATCTTTGTGTGCTTCAGAGAATCGTTTTGTTTCAAGATGTTTTTAATTTTCACTTAGATTACACTGGAGGCATAGCTGATGAGAGTTTCTGCCTAAAATCCTTCAAAACAATATGATAAAAATGGAAAAAAAAAGTGACAAAGCGAGAGGGTGAAACTTCCTCTGCAGGGAGAGAGGCGGTTGACATCAGTAAAAGGCAAGACAGTAATTTCCCATTTCTGTGATGCTAAGCACCTCTGCCAGGAGGCTTACTGTCAACATCTTCTCACCCCGAGAAGAAGTAGAGCAACTGAACATGTTAATTATTTATCGAGCTGCAACTGCAGACTTAGAAAATGCAACAACAGGAAAATCATCTTTGCACTTGAGGAAAGAGCGAGTGGATTATTTGTATGGAGGAGTAAATTAAACTTCTGTTCTGGAGGCCAATAATCAATCCATTTAAAAAGGGAAAACATGGTCATTAATTTCTGTTGGTAAAGGTAATTAAGGTTTTAATGGAGGTGAGGAGATCAGGAAATAAATAATTAACACAAATTATTAGAAAAAAAAGAAAAAAATAGCAGTAGAGCAAGGTTTCAGGCTAATTCGCAAGCATAAAATCAAGTGTGTGAACTGTTTGTCTCACCTGTGAGCCTCTTCCTGAGCTGCCAGCAGAGAAGTTGATATGAACTGTAAGAACAGAAAGAGAAAAATTACATTTTGAGGGGAGTAATAAAAACATCACTGAATGAAAAAAAAACTGAACCATAAATTGTCTACTTTTTCTTCAGGCTGGGTCACTTCTCCATCTAAACTCTGCTGTACGCAGGCAGGGCTAAACAAAGATTGTTATTATATCTGAAAAGTAAAAATATTTAATTAACCCTCTACGGTACAATGGTACAGTAACATACCTATTTTAACCTTTTACATTGACTTAATACATACTCAATTATGATGCAATACTTCAAAAAAAGATGCAGGACCCTAAAAAAACCTGTAGCAGTGTTTTAATTTGTCACATGTTGAATCCCTTTTTTGCAGCGTTCCTCACATGGTTCAACTCTATCATCTCTTTTCAGAAAAAATGAAAACATCTTTATCTTTCATTTTACAATCTGAAAAATTGGATTCACTTGAATAGATAAGTAAAGTCTAATTTGTAATAGTTTAACGTAGCTTATTTTAGAGATGGAACCGATCCGTATAGGGGTCCAATACTGACATATGGCATTCATCAAGTATTGGACTCGCCACACTGATAACACCACATGTTTGACATGTGTCGCTCATGGTCAAACAATAAACCTGCACAATAATAATGATTCCAAACATAAATCACCATCTTTCAGCCTATTAGCTGCACACATGAATGTCACAAGCCAGAATCCTACAGCAACTCCGCCATTAAACAAATTACATTACACAATCAACTCAAGCTTTCCAGACTGAGGTTCAGTCTTCACCTCGATTACTACTACTACTGCTAATAATAACAACAACAACAACAACAACAACAATATGTAATAGTGTGTAATGGAAAACTGTTAAAATGTAAATGTTGCCTTGAAGTAACACCATAACATTATGGATTTCCATCCTGACGCTTTTAGTATTTAATGTACTTAGGTTAACCAATAAAAGATAAGAGTGTAAAATGTATTGATAACTATTTTATTTTATTTTAACACATAAGCAGCGAGCCAAAGATGGCAGCAGCACAACAAAACATGACAACATACTGTATGTCAGGAATGACACACACCAGGAAACTGAAAACTGATATTTTGGAAGAGAGTTATGATAGTTTGCAACATTAAAAATTTTTTTCACTTGTCCATTTGGGCAAGAGGGTCAGAAACTACTTGCAAAGTCAATTACTTGCCCCTGTACAAACTGTTTTATTTATTAGGGGTTATCAAATAACAACAAAGGCTAAAGTTGATTTTTTTTACATTTAATCTGAGGCTGCGACATCTATAAAATGCCAGAAAATAGTGAAAAATGTCCATCTCAGTTTTTTCATACTTGAAGTTGATGTCTTCAAATGTCTTTTTTGTCAGTTCAAAAACCCACAGATATTCAGTTTATTTAATAAACGGAGAAAAGCATAATATCTCCATATTTTAAGGAATGAAAACATAATTTTCAGCAATTTTTGCATGAAAACTTACTTGATGATTAATCAATTATCTAAATAGCTTGACAGTTTAGTTGTTTTGTGAGTTAGTAGATTTACATGATCATAATGTTTGATGCATTTTACTTGCTTGGTTTGACAGATTGTTGATGTAAACTAGAACTAGAACTGTCATAATTTTATTTAAATTTTAAACAACAACTCTCTTTTTTCGTCCCCTAACATCATGGTGCTCGGTTGGTTTGATGTAACAAAGGGCGCCCCTCATTTCTTGAAACTCTCTTCAAATTGTAATTACTGCTTACAGGAAAATGCCAACTGGCATCATCACAATGCATACCATAGAGGGTTAAATATTTAAACTATAACAGTGCCTAAATTCTTTCGTGCTGAGTCTCCAAGAGGACAATTCATCTATCCAAGTTTTTAATTAGAGCCAGGAGAGCTTCTTTCCAATTACATTGCCATCGATTGTGAGACAAGAAAATCTTCACAGAGAGATTCCCAGGATTTCAAATCAATACATCAAAAAACAGCAGTGTCGCTGAGAATGAATTTATAAAGTAGTTTATATTAAATCAGGCTGCCTGCACTCCAACATCACTCAGCTCTAAATTTGACTTTAATGAGGTGACGGAGCCGAGAAAGAGTTAAATCTCCGTCTCCTGACTCGCTGCAGCAGCCATTAAAGGGCACAGAGTGTTGATTCAGACCTAAAAGCAGCAGATATGTTTTCTAGGAACAAGCCAGCTGAAATTACGGCTGCACGTAATATCCAATATACAAGACACACACACACACACACACAAAAGTCAGATATAAAAAGGTACATATTTCATAAATGCAATCTCTGTGACTTTGCTTTTATGACTCAA
>JAJHUR010003040.1:0-24333 GCA_027495735.1 Lutjanus campechanus | reverse complement strand
GTTTCGTTTTCGGCTAATCGAGCTTCGTACTGGCTCATGTTGACAAACAGTCCGTGTGAAATGCCGTAGACAGACAAACACAGAGGTGTTTTTATTTTGCTGGCCGTGAAAAAGCAACTCTATCCACTTCTGCCTGGTGCTAACGTGCTAACACTGTCAAATCGTTGTAGAGAGCAGCAGCGCACAGCGATACAACTCCCGAAGCAGAGCGGGGGAGAGGGCAGGCTCAGAGCATTATGCCGGAACATTTCCATATTAGTAAGTCAGGCACGGATTCACGTCAATGCGACCTCCTGTTATAAAAAACTCGGCAAAACAGAGCGTTCAGAGCCGTCCAAAACGGCCGCGGGGCTCACTTCCATATGCATGAACCTCGTTTATTTGACGCGGTGACATCGTTTAACACGAGTATGCAACATTGTAACAACATTTATCGGTCAGAAAAGAGGAAAAAGCATAATAGGTCCCCTTTAAACATTTCCGGATCTTCCGCAAAATTACTTTGTTTGTTACTTTGTTTTTCCTTTTCGATACTTCACATACTCTGCCTTTTATTTTAAAATCCAAGAGAGCCTGATCAGTCTTTGAGGCCAATTCCTTTATTCAGCTTTGTTGTTTTTGTTCTTAGCTGTATATCTATTTCTGTGTAAGGACATTGTGTACAAGGACAAATTTCTTGTATGTAGTGATGCGTCTATAACCTTATTGGGTATCAGTCCGATACTGTGCTTATGTACTTGTACTCATACTCCGAAAACTAAATCGATACCACCACACCTGAGACCATGTTATGAAAAGTTGTGCCTTCAAAATAAGCAATTAGATAAAACATATTTAAAAACCAACACAACACTAATGCTAGCAGCGGGAAACAGCAACAATTTGTTACATTTAGAAAGTGAGGAACATCTGATGAAAAGAAAACATGTTTTTTAAAGTTGTAAGAACTGTAATGGCAATGCACTGTAAGTAAAAATAAATATAAATCTATATTTTAACATAAACAAATGATATAAACTGTAATAAGTTTTCCTTTCGTTTCCTGACAAACCGAAAACATGTCTGGCTGGGGTTGAGATTAAGCAAAATGCTTTTTTTTTTTTCCTGAGGAAATTTTTTGCGTTATTTTAAATAGACAGCAACTAGCAGTTCCAGTATTTTTATGATAGATGATAGACTGTAAATTTCTAGAAAAATCTGAAATATTTTCGCTATAAAATAGTGAAAATGGAAATATGTCCATCACAATTTTTATAGAAGTAAAGGTGACATTTTGAGATGGCTTGTTTTATCCAACTAACTAAAACTGTAATGATAAGTAGTTTCACAGATCAATCGATCAATTTTGGCTCTGGATGTTGTCTTTACATTTTATAGACTAAGTCATTAATCAATTAACCTTGAAAATAATTGGCAGCCGAAACAGTGGAAACCCCAAAGATGCTGATTATCAAAATAATTGATTATCAAAATAGTTGCATATTAATTTGGGTTGATTGACTAATCGGTTAATTGCTACAACTCTAATCTGACTACACTATATTTGTGAAAGAAGTACGCACAAAGTAAGTTCAAGATACATTTTTACTTTTGTTCAACCCATCTGTGGGGTGTGCAGTAATCTGGTAATGTATTGAGTAAGACAGACAGAACACAGATCGACCTGCCTCACAGATGAATAGTGTGAGAGAAGCACTTCCTTGTCTGCAAGCCCATTTACTATTGTACTGTATAAACTGAGAGTGGCCAATGACGTTGATGGAAAGCCTGTCAGAGGATAAAGGCGCAATGCTATTTATAGCTGAGCGCGTGCAAATGTCAATAATTTATGCTGACACATGTAAACACTGCTGTCACATTAATAATTGTGTTGCTAAAATAGTCACGGAAAAAGCATACAGAGCAAAATGTAGGCAGCAGTGAACATGGAGCACTTTTCAGTGTAGTTCTGGTGATGATGGATGTGTGATGCTGGGATGCACGCAACGCAGTCAATCAGATTAATAAAAATCTGATTAATAAACATGAAACCAGTGATTCTGGTGAATTATTTTAATTGTACCTAATGAATCTGGTATAAAACCAACCGGGTGCACGTGTACCAGTGACAAATTTAGATGCCATGGCGGATACCCAACCTATCTCCTCCTGATGCTCTGCATCTCCTCTTTTTATAATGGACACATGAAGCAAAGCATAGCAATCAATATTTTCTACTTTAATTGAAGGGCTTTTTATCTTGTTGGTGTGTGTGTGTGTGTGTGTGTGTGTGTGTGTGTGTGTGTGTTTGTGGGGCACTTGTATATTCATCCGCATAGCTGTCCAGCTTTCTTTGTCTGGCCTGTCCTGCCTTTAAACTCTGTCAGCCTGTGGAAGCGCCTGCCTCTTTGATCAATATTTATGCCAGACTGCAATTTGGAGCCAGGTCACGAGGTTCTTCACTACTTACAGTCAACTGACTGTGCATTCAACTCATGGATCACATCACAGATGTACGCCTTAATCCTCGGTTAGTTTAATGTCCTCTTATTTGGTCGAAACCAAAATGGAGTTGGTGAATAATTTCTAATCATTCTTCTGCACCTCTCTTTGATTTCCCCTGAGAGAAATATAAGTATGGTGCAGAGATAACCGTGTCAGAACTTGGTAAATGTATCCCAGATGACTCAGAGACAGTTTGGTTTTCTCAGGCAGAGACGCAATCTGTCGCAGTGTCTCAAAACAAAATTCAAAAATCAATATAGGGAGGCGCTGCAAATGGATATTGCTGTTTGACAGTCTAATTCCCTTTATCATGAGAAAGCGCAGGCCTGTGTCTCAACAATTAATTTAACGAACAAGGCCTCAAGAGATCTGACATCTCAAGGGTCTGAACAAATGTCTGTGGTGAGGAAAATGATGAGGACATAAATGGGGACAGTCTTATTTTCTTTTAATATCATTATCTGCTGATGTGTCCACTCCTAAATGACAAAACAAGTAAGGGCATTAAAACTTCATCAAGCCTGTCTCTCCCTGAGTCTCAGTGAGGCATACAGGGCGGCTCTGAATGTCCACTCTGAATTCAAATAAGTCTACAGTATGTGAGTGGAGTTCCACGCAAACGTCTCTGTAGATGTTCTGTCCAACAATCACAAGTTTCTCTGCTAAATCTTCAAAACCTTCAAGGCAATTGCATAGCAAATATCAAGTTTCCCAACCGGGAAATTTTGTCTGAGGCTATGCTTATGTGTGGTAATCTTCCAGACTTTCAAGTGCAATCACTCTCGGCTGGAAAGTCCTGCTCTTCATTTGACACGGGGTGTTACACTGGACCAGTGGCTAATTATGTTGGCCCAATGATTAACATTTAGAGCAGGCACTATCTTCTACAGTCAGGGCAATAGTTGCATCACAATAGAGCACAAGAAACTGCCAAGATTTTTTCCTCTTTCCTCTTTGTGATGTATAACTGTGTGTGTTTGTGTCTCTGTGTGTGTCTCTGTCTTGAAACCCACTTAAATGCGAGTAATGTTAAGTTACCTGGAGCAAAGCTAGCCTTGGTCCATCTCCAAGAGCAGAATTTATACTTTATCTATAAAGAAAAGCTTATCTTTACAGGCATAGCATTTTTATTTCTTATCCTTTCAGCCCATGAAAACAGGTAATCATTACATAAGTGATGTAGCAGCCATGTTATTTTAGTGCCTTCTGAAGAAAGGTTAGTCTGTGTTGTAAAGGTGAGAGGTTTATCAGGAAAGGTTGAACTCATGGTTCCTTTGTAAACATTTATCGCATTATCAAAATGAACATTGGTAGAAAGCAGTTGACGATAATAATAATGATTATTATAAGTGTTGGAATTTTTGTATTCAGAATGAAATAAACATAATGGCCATGCACAATTTTATCTGTATAATAGGGCTGCGCAATTAATCGAATGTAAATCTTGATCCAGATTTTGGCTTTAAAAGAATATTGACATTTAAAATGCGTGCTCTGCTCATTGAAAACTCTGCAGCATATCAAATCAAGTGCTTCCTAAACTAACAGCCAGTGACCCTGCTGCAGCAGCCTGTGCAAAATTTCCTGGATGTTGCAGCTGCAGTCCAGAGTGGAAGAGTAATATATAACAGAACAGACGGACAACACGAAAATCACATGTCTGAAGGTCAAGGCAAAGAACTAGTCCCTTGAAAAATGATTGAAGTATTTTGGGTTCAGAGCAAGTGATGGTAAACAAAAGCAAATCATATGCAGAGAGCATGAGACTCTCCACATGAGTCTGTGCCGCAAAACAACTAGAGATGTTTCAATACCATTTTTTCCCTTCCAATACTTATTCCAATTACTTGAACTTTATGTATCGGTCAATACAGAGTACTGATCCAATACCAGTGCATTAAAACACAGTATATATTTTGAAAGCTGTATACTACTAACCCTGTGTGGATGTGACACAAGTGCTATCATTGTTGTATATCCAGGTTAGACATGAACAAATTCATGCAGAGAATCAATACTATAGGACACTGCTGGGAACTAGCAGGGTCTTGTTTCGGGGCTAATAAATCAGCCTAAATAGTATCAGACACACTCTCTGATACCAGCATTTTTTCCATTGACTGAGGCATGAAGGCCAAGAAGAATAGCATCGCTAACATTACCTCACTGAATCTTGTCCTTGTCCACCGTCAATTCAGACATTCATAACAGTGACGCTGTACAGTGCGTCACCGTACCCACCCAAGTCTGAAAAACAGACTGAAATAACCAATGTCATTTGACTTCAGTCATTCTTTTGATGTACATATTTGTACATTAGCAGGAATGTAGCACAGCATGGAAGTGAAAGCAACTTAAATGTGAAAGTGCAATAAATTTTGTCCCTCACAACAAATAATTGTCAAAATCATATAGTTTAGTTTAGTTTATTACTTTATTTGACAGTGCATAGTAATAACATATCTGAAAATATGCCAAAGTTAACCAGAAAAGCTCATTTTCATCTGTAGTCCCCAGGCAGGCAATTGTGATCTCAGTATTGATCAAAACAATTAACTTAATAAACGTGCAGCCCTACCTAATGTATACACTATAAGATGTGTTACGACCCCAGAGTTTAGTCTCGGGGATGAGGGGTGTTACAATAATTAAAAGTAACTGGGGAGAAAGGAAGAAAGGAAAACTGAGACAAAAGTGCAAACAAGGGTTCTTTTTATTAATAAATCATGTCAAATTAAGTTAACTTTAAATTAAGTAGAGCAAACACAATAAAAGTTAACTTAATCTACTAAATCAGATGACATAACCACAAAGGACCATGAGTGTCCTTGTGAACTGGGGAGGCTAGCTACACACATAAATACGGAGAGAGACAACATACCCAGTACCTGGGCACAGGAGAGCACAAAATCAACACACACACTGTGGCACGTAACAGATGTTATAATGAAAGGTAAATGTTTGATTTTGTGTAGTTAGAATGAAATAAGTGTAATGTGTGTGCACACACAATTTTAGATAAATAATTACAGGCTTTAAAGTGTAGGAAGCTGAATACAACATGATACCGTTTTTCAACATTTCTCCTCACAATATAGGCCTATATGATCTCATTCTGGGATTTCCAGTTTATTTTTGCCACCATTTTAAAGGATGCAATGATGGAATCTCCCTTTGTGGATCAGGGTGGAGCTAATGAGTATTGTCAAGATAAAGTACATTGTGACAATAACATAATGACTACAGTTCACAGAATAAATAACTGTGTATCTACAATTTGCGACACCAATAATTATTCTGTGCAATAAAAATATCCCAGTGTTTTGGGGAAGGCAGAAGATCAGCATCACGTTTTCAGCAGGCTCATATGGAGTAATGGGGACTGGACAAGACAGCATACAATTACAAGCACAAATTACAGGTCTCAACTTAGTTTTATGTGTAGCTACTGTGCTGAAACCATTGTTCCCAGAGGTTCATTGTTTTCCAGAGTAATGACATCCACAGTTTAAAGAAAGGACATGTAAAATGCTAATTCGCATTATCTTTGTTTCCACATGCAGCAAGAACAAATTCAGTCTCCTGCGCTGTGCTTTTACCAGACATTCCTTTTTTCTGATACTGAATGAATAACAACAATCTCCGTTGCAAGTTTGTAAAGTTTGTGTTTATAATTCACCAACAGGTTCACACATGGATAAGGTACACTGAGGTTACACGGATTGAGCGACAGAGTATCAAGACATTCTATAGAGAGTCAGCTCTGCAGAAGCCAAAAAATCAAGAACTGGCTGCATTAGTTTCAAGGCAGCTCAGTGATGCATGAAATAATGTCCTGTGGCATGTTGCTAAGACCCATCCCCGATGGGAACAAGCACGGAAATAGCCACCGAACTCCAGTATTCACTCTAAAAAATAAAGGTTCCTAAAAGGTTCTTCACGATGGACTGAGGTTCCATCCGCAATCATTTGCTTCTGAAGAACCTGTTTTTGAAAGAAAGGGTTCATCAAATGTTCTTTGTAAGACAAAAGGTTCAATTAACAGTTTTCATCCAGAAAACCCTTTTTGGAAGAGTTTTTCAAGGATGGTTGAAAACAAAAGAACTCTTGTTAAGTGTTTGTCAAGGGTAGGACCTCCTGGGTGAGTTCTAGATAAAACCCTTGTAAAATAAAAGGGTTTTTGGTAGTGGGTTCTGGAGAAAGCCCTTGGAATATTAAAGGGTTCTTGGTAGATCCCCCTGTGTGGGTTGTAGATAAACCCCTTGGAATATAAGAGGGTTCTCAGTGGATTCTAGACAAAATCCTTGGAATATAAAAGGGTTCTCATTAGAACCCCTGGGTGAGTTCTAGATAAAACCTTTGCAAAATTAAAGGGTTCTTGGTAGATCCCCTGGGTGAGCTCAAGATAACACTCTTGGAATATAAAAGGGTTGTCACTAGAACCTCCTGGGTGGGTTCTTGTTAGCACCCAGAAGAAGGTAGAAAGGGTTTTCTATAGAACTTCTCATAAGGGGTTTGTGTGAAGCTTTTCACAGATAGTTCTAGGTATAATCCTTTATGTTTGGGTTCTAGCTAAAACTCTCTATCAGGCTCTACCAGTAACCAAAAGGGATTCTTCTGTGGGGACGAGCTAAAGAACCCTTTATGCTTCTAGTTAGGACCTTTATTTCTCAGAGTGTTGAGGCCCCCATCAGCTCTGAGACTGGGCGAGCCAGTGACGACTCCATCTCTGTGTTTCTTCAACTCATGCCATCATACAACGTCTCTTTCATGTCACCCTTTCATGTTTGTTATGTAAGGCTTCGGTACAATGCTTTTCACTTTACAGCAGCTCTTCTCTGTCTAACCTTCAGCCCCGCTCCATTTACTAGTTATACTTCTGCTCTGAACCCACATGCTGTCTGTTTTTAATTGCTGATGTTTGAGCAGGTTGGAAGGTTACAGTGAGTAATAGATTCTGGGCTGTTAAGTAGACCAAACTGTCATGGGGTGACAGCGTTCGTTTGAAGCAGGTACAAACATTGATTTCATCCATGGTATGTACTGTAAATGCCCAATCTCAGTTGTTACATTCGTCCCTTTGATGGACTGCTATTTACACACTCCTGGAAGTGGTCTGCAGTCTAACAAATGCCCTTCCTGTGAAGTCTGTGCCCACAAGTTTAATATCAAACATGACAAAAGCTCTAACTCTCAGTGCGCTGTCTGTTCAGTGTGAGACAAAGAATGTCTTATACATTACTGTGTGTGAACCTCCAGCACTACTTTAGTCACTGGCGTATTCTCAGGTTCTTCTTCATCTCTGCGACGGTTTATGTCACTATAATTGAAAGGAACTTATTCAGGCAGTGACAAGGAAGCAGAGCCACACACTAAGCTCACATCTAGCATAGCCTTGCAATCATTTATGGCAGTTGTGTATGTCAAATAGACTTAACTGCAAATTAGCAAAGTGCCTTGTGGGAAAACCGTAAGGATCGTAGTTTAATTGAATTGTACTTTGAACATCTCACTGCCACATATTTTGCAAGCTCAGAGACAAATCTATGAGTAATGAATCACACGTGGTGGCATCTAATTTGGCTATTTACAATAACACAGGGACACATCCTGGTTCATTTTGTTTGCTGGAATTTAATGGTTAAGACCTAATAAAGCCTGCAAAAACTACTTTGGTAAAATATAACACAGTCCGCATTGTGTGTATATGTGTGTGTTGTGCAGTCAGTAGGTTATTTGTCAGAGAATGTTACAACTCCTCAAGATGCAAGCCAAGTTACCTTGTCTTGCATGCTGCTGAAGGATGTTAGGTCTGAATAGGGTGGAATCAGTCTCCTGTTCTATGAGTTCGATCCAATTTACAGACCTTAATCAGTTTAATTTTATGCTAACTGCCTAAACTCGACTAGTTTGTGAAGTTTGCCTTTGTTTTTCAGCACCAGAGTGCATAATGGGAAATGTGGATAGTCTCATTTAAGCAAACATTTAAGCAAAGTATGCGTCATTGTTGAATAGATGGTGGTGTGGAGCTAAGTTGCTAACTAGCTTGTGAAAGTTAATCAACAATGACACAATCATCATCGCTTTTCTACATAAGTTGGCAATAATGAGTGAGCAAAATAGCTAGCCAGCTACAGTTTGTCAGTGCACTCAGTAGTACAAAGCCTTGTTTTGATCCACTCCTGTTTCCCCTGTTAAAGTTACACTTCCTGTATCTGTTTCAAATTAAAAGCCCTCACGTTTCAGTGAACAGAAACCCTTCATTTCTTATCAAGTCTTTTTTTGTAAGACACTCACATGAACGTGGTACCTTGTGGTAAAATTTCTGTATTACTGGTCTGGTCCAGTATTTGACTTCAACCAGTTTGAACATTTTTTCATTGGCCCAACCCTGGCTCCAAAGGTAGTGAAGACTTCAACACAAGGTAACTTAAGGTGGACTGTCCTTTAAGGGGGGCCGGGCCACCTTAACAACAGTTACCAGTTACTACAGTTACAATACTGTTGAATCTTTTCACACCGTTGCATGTCTATATGTTTTACATCACATTATTAGTAGTGTAAATCACAATGTCCATTATGATGCAATATTATATTGATTATTTGGGCAGCAATATGATATTTGCTGAATCACAAAGTCTGTCACAGTGCGATTTGATTCAATTCCGGTGCATATGATTGATATTGGACCAAATATGTCCATTTAACACAATCAGTTACATTTATGTAAACATTTGTGACACAGACGTACCATGGGAGTTTCAAAATAGAGGTCTATCTTAAAGATGACGATATAGATTGTTGTTTTCACTGCACTGATCATATTTGATTGTTGAACACTGAATCAATATATCCTTCCAGATTGATTAATGGTTACACCGTTACAAATTATGGAAAGTAATATTGATAAGTATCAGTATTGGTAAGCAGTTTCGGTATCAATATTGGTATTGATAAAATCCTATCGATACCCATCCCTAGTTAGACTATAGATTAGAATGAAGTGTTTTGATTTTGCTCTTGACTGCTTAGTTTCTACAAAAATGGGGTACAACAGCACCTGCATTTTCTACGGTTTCTATGGAAACTAATTATGGGGGTAAAAAATCGGAGACCTGTCCTCTGAGATTGCTTTTGATATCTCTTAGCTCAACAAAATGAGCCCTGGGCTGCAATTAAATGGTAAACTTAGCTTAGCCTGGGAGGAACAAGGCTGAGTACACGGTTTGAACTCTGCACCAACAATTGACATGTGAGAGATGAGTGTGTTTAAACAATTTTAAACCCTACTGACAGCATTTCAAAACATTTCTGTCTGCGCTTTACTTCATCACCTCGGGCGTATGCATGCTCGCTACTGGATGGGGGTCAGTGTTTGAATTCATCTCTTCAAGCTAGTGAGACGGTGAGGCACACCAATGCGGGGTCTGTCTGCTAAAAGAGAAAAGGGCTCCTATACATATTAAACACAGCCCTGAAGAACACTGTGTTAATGTCAGGTGTTCCCTACGGTGCAGCAATGTCAGGAGCATCTGGCTCATTTCAGGGAAGAGGGGCAACATTTTTCTTACCATGCAGTGTGGCACAATGGCACAAATTAAAGGGGAAACATCTGCATGTTTACCTCAGGTAGGAGAGGTAGAGGGAACAGCACCAGTTGTTTGGCATCAGTATGCAACATGGATCCTGAGGAGAAGCAGAGAGTGTAAATCAGACATGCTGTTCATCTTGTCATGTTCATGTATTTCACAGTAAATGTCATCAGGTTATTGCCATTGTTTCCTGTTAAATTATCAGTGTGCTTATTTGAATTAAAGTGTATTGCTTTTAGAGCAGACTGCATTTTTACATTGATTATTCAGGGCGTTGAGACAGCATGATGGAAATGATCTTCAGTGTGCTGAATTTCTGAGATGGATGCTTTGGCAGCAACTAACAGGTTAATTTCATTATTGATTAAAGGAGAAATATAGTTACTGTAATAAATCATAAAATGGCCATGATATGTCATCAGAGTTCAAGGAAACATGTTAAGTTGAAATAATTGCTACTCTGTTAACAACGCTGCAGCTGCGGCGTCCCAGGCCGGATTAACTTTTTGTTTGCCTCTTTTATGTTGATTAGAGTCCAGATTAATGCTGAATGTTCACCAAATGAGTAAGTGTCCGTTTATGAGACGTAAGAAATCATCAGTAATCTCGTAGAAGGCTTGGATGTTTATTAGAGCTGCAACAATTAACTGATTAATTAATCGACTGTTAAATTGATTACCAACTATTTTGATAATCGATTAATCATTTTGAGTCACTTTTTAAATAAAAAAAAGTAAAAATTCTCTGATTTCAGCTTCTTAAATGTGAATATTTTCTGGTTTCTTCACACATTATGACAGTAAACTGGATATCTTTGGGTTGTGAACAAAACAAGGCATTTGAGGACATCATCTTGGGCTTTGGGAATCACCATATTCTGACATTTTATGAACCAAACAACTCATCGATTAATTGGGAAAATAGTCAACAGATTAATCGAATGAGTAATTGATTGATTGATTGGTTAATGTTTTTTTTTTTTCACTTACCTGGCTTGGCAAGTGGGTACTTGCCTGAAGTCAGTTTTTACTCCCCCCTATTCAAATTGTTTTATTTATGAGCAGTTATCAAATAACAACAAAGACTTAAGCCTTAAGTGTCATGTTTAATCTTTATTTAATCAAATGAATTAGAACAAGGATGCAGTGTGACAGATGCAAGGCAGAAAAAAAAAAACAATAATGTGTTAAATTCCCTTTTAACACTTCTGTGATCAGGCAAGTGAGTTGCTAGATTTACTAGCCTGAAATGTCATTTTACTTGCCTCGGGCAAGTGGGCAACCCTTATTGTTGAGCCCTGGTGCTGTAGATAATAATGGGAAAGTATTTCATAATGGTTATGACCCACAAGCATAAAATGGTGAGGGTTAAAATTGCTTTGCTATATGTATGCAAATCAAAATATTTAGGCGTTTGTCAGCCGCCATTAATAAGTTAGTATGTGGCGTAATAATGACATCCCTGTGAAGGATGAGAACTGCAGTCATCACAGAAAAATCCTTCTAAACCTAAAATGGTTGTCTTCAGCTGACAACTCTCCCAGATTAATCAACTGATACGGACATGGCAAAATGACAGTGACATGATGAAATTGCTCAAGGTTTTATCAAAAAGGTTTTTGAAAGAATCTTTTTTTTCTTGATTACAGCCACAGTCAGCAATCCTCAGCTTGGAGACAAAACAAAGCGATTCTTAATTTCCAGCAGTTACAAATGCCAGAACCCAAGGCGCATGGAGGAGGCAGATAAAGTTGTTATTGGCAAATGTCCTTGGTGCAAGCAGAGTGAGCGCTCAGTAATCCTACTGTGTTATTAGTCTCCCAGGACCCTGGGACTCTGCGTTACTATCACAGGCTGGTCCCATGTAGATAACACCAGCTCCATTCACCCTCACATCTACTCATAGCTAAATTGACTGCAATTATCAGGACTAGGGAGCTTATTATTGCCCTCTTTTATTTACACACAGACTCCCACACAAGCCCCAAAGTTTTTAATGGTGGGAGATGTTGGACATTTCCTAACATGTCTTAATTCTCCAATAAATCCTCTGGAAGAACAGCATTGATCTCATCTGCCTTCCCCCTAAGCCTTAATTGACCATGAAGCAATCAGGTATTGTATAGTTTGCATTTTCAATTCCTTGTTGACCAATCAAGAAAGTTACTTGGGCAAACTTGAGGTTAATTCACACGTCTCGGTGTTAAACATCAGGGCATTCTACAGGGATAAGGAATAGACAGCTGGTGGGGAAAAAGTAGCCAGCTGGGGGGTCCAGGGGCCTGTCAGCAGAAAAATTAACATTTTATCCATTTTCTGAATTAATGAAATGTATGATGTGAAAAAACATATACTTGATCACATATATTACTACAGTAAGTAAATTATGCCCTATGTTATTTTTAAATTACATCATATTTTATTTTATTTGTAAAAAGTCTAAATTTCCCTCATGACGCCTGTTACTTTGACAACATCACCAGTTTTAGTGTGTGTTTGCATTGCCTTCTTAGAGATGGCTCTGCTGTATAAAGCACAATCAAAACAAAGATGATTTAATCTTTTTGTTCAGTCATTAAGCCCAGAGACATTTGTGTGGCATACATTAGGGCTGCATGGTTCTTGCTAAAATGTGAATTTTCTCCCTAAGAATTGAGGCCGCGATTCTTGTACACAATTCCTGTTCTTTCAACAAAAATATTCACTGCACTCTTAGATGCTCGTGTAAAAATGATTAACTGTTTTGAAATTACCCATTTGTTTCCGCCTCTTTGTCTTTCCACCCATTCTCTGCTATGTTTCTGCAGAAGTCACTGATGGTGTGCTGTCAGGTTCATGTAGCACATTAACTGCATTCTCTCCCTGTATGTCCTGATGCTGCACTGTCTTGCCGATGTTAAGTGTATTTATTGTACTGTTGTAAGGTCAGTTTCAGTATTTAGTCTGCTCCGAAATTGGCTTCACCAAGTGAAAGGCTAACTAGCTAGCCCAGCTTGCCCTGTATTTCTGTGAGCACACAGTTAATGTGGTCACTGTAACAGTTGTTTAATACTCATACAGTCAAACAGAGAGTATGCTTTCACTAATGAGTAACAGATATGCAGTAAAGAGCTGAAATCCAACTGATGACTTTGTTCTCTGACCGGAACCGTGTAGTGGTCAATTTTCCAAACAGTAACAGGAACTGACAGTGGAGCGCTGCGAATGAGGACGAGAAATGAGAGAACACTGATTGAGTTGTATGCATAAATATTGAATTAATAGTGTGTCTAAGTGTGATTGATATAGCATCTAGTATTATTCTGAAGCAAATAAGTCAACATGTGAATTCAGCGTGATGTCATTTCATAGGGAAATAGGAGCAAGTGAATTGTTGTTTAGAAATGACATTGCATAGATTTTTTTTTTCTCACTTATTCATTCAGCCCTAGTGTATACAGAAAATGCATATTATTTTATCAAAAATATAAATGTATCAACAAGTTTCAGTTTATGGTAACATCTACTGTTTTCTTTTTGTTGATATTTGTTGAGCATCTGCATCTTCTTGTGTGTTTATTCAGTGGTTAGAGTTCACTTAACTCTGGCAACTGCTTTAAAAACAAACAAGTAGGGGCCAGTGGCCTCGGTGTCAGCAGTCATGCGCACAAGACAAGAGGATGAAAAAAAAACTCCAGCGTGCTTCTGAAAACGGCAAGCTGCCAAGCAGCAGTGGGGGAAACAGGTGAGACCATGACCCTCTCTATCAAAGGGATGTCACCGGTGGTCATCTGCTATAGGTGAGGCCTGTAACCTTGCTCTCGCTCAAAATCTGGAAATATGAAGTGGTCTGTCAGGAATCTGAAGTTTAGGAGGGCACCAGGAAACTGGAAGGGAAAAAATATTAAAACTTATCATTTCTGACACGGCATGTGTTGAAGCATTTTCGGTCTCATTTGTATTCTGAGTTCCCAAAGGCTTTTCTTTCCATTCATCCAAGCATGGCAGCTGAAAGGCTAAATAAAAATGAGGCTCATCCATATGGGTAAACTGACATACCATTGGACCTAAAGCAAGATACACTGGAAAATATTATTTTAAAGAAATGGTAAACAATATCCTCAGGGGCATATTGCATAGTGCACTTTGAAAATGAAGTCATAAAGATAAACGTTACTTAACCAAAAAATAAAAGCAAACATCCATAAAGATTATCACCATCAAGTTGTACTGACTTGCAGTAACTGCAGTGAGAAGGTCATCTATTACATCAAAGAAAAACAGACATTTATTATGCATAAGTTTTATCATGAATTAGTGACTGTTCCAATCTTGTAATCAAGTACATGACAAAGCAGAGAATAATCATCAGTAACGCTGAAACAGCTCGGGAGTGCCATCCCGATTTTTACTAGGAGCAGGCTGACTGTGGGGTGTAATCGGTCTCAAAGCCGCCCAGCTGAAAAATGGGCACTGAATCATTTCTCTCTGAATTCCGGCCAAAAACCAGTCAAAACAGTGACATTTTATTTGCATAAAAGGGTTATCTCAGTAATGGGATATTCATCAAAGACATAGCTGAATTGGGATATATTTTAATGAAACAGCAAGTATTCATACATTATTGAACACAGACCCTCCTGAAACGGTGTGCCTCAAGTTTGCCGTGGGCTGTGTTATTCCAGCTGACCTTTTGAAAATTTAATCTCTGATTACTTTGAATGGAAAAAATATTGAAAGCAGTGTATGGGGCTAATCTGCAGCTCACATTTCAACTCACAGCTTTACATGTGGTGTATGGAAATGTGAAATAGTGTGTTTCTCATTTTACGTGTCGTTGTTTTTTTTTTTGGCCAAATAGGCAATTTGAGTAGACAGATCTTTTACTGACCTTTTGAGAGCGAATATCTCTGTGTGGCCCACTCACTTTAACATATGCACAAGTGTGTGTCTTTGTGTGTCGGGGTTCTGTTTAATATTTTACAAAGAGTAACAGAGAAAACAGATAAACTCCATTGATAGAATTTAGATAACTTGCGGTAATATAAGGAAAAGCCCACTGATCCGTCTTAGGAGCTGACCAATATCCGAGCTCTGCATGAAACAGGATAGCACAAAATTGTGTGTTAAAATGAATTATTCAAGTGGGTATCTAAAAACTTGCGATCTTGCTGATACAACATGTGAAAAGACTTGCAGTAACTGTTGAAATATTCATGCAATTAAACACTACATGCAGAGTACAGGGTTGAGAGGAGGTTAAGCCTCATATGCATCAGTCACACTTGTCCACAGAAATCCTCCTATAGTAGGAATACATGACACATGTGCATTGTGTATTTTTAATAAAAACTAAATGCTCAGTCATTGCCGTGGGCATACAGGGGCTGTTAATTGCCCAGTATGAGTATAAATTGGCCCATTCTGATATCCAAGAGATTCTCCCCATAGGTGTAATTAGATGTGCAGCTGCCAAAGCATCCCCTATAGAGAACCTGCCATGGGTAACGTTTCTTCCCAGTGGAGGCCTGAAGAAAGATAATTGGTGTAATGTTCATGCCCAGTGTTGTGAGCTAATTAAAGCTAGGGGCATTGGCTATCGGATCTCACAAACCTCACAACAGATGTCCACTGGTCTATAAAGTGTTCAAAAGTGACTCCTTTTTCTGTTTTTTAAAAAAAAAATTCCACTTTACTTTTATGGTAAAGTGATTCATACTGGCCATTTCTTGGAGGTAACTCTTGATCAAGATGATTTGCAACAAATTTTAATTTGTTGAAATGGTGAAAATTACATTAAAATAACATTATATTATTTCATTGCTTTTAGTTTGGTTTTTCAACCGTAATCCTAAAATCTGGGGCACTGGTAGCAGCTAGATTTTCTAACTGAAGACAGACCTAGAATGAACAGCAACATATTCAACAAATTTGGGTGCTTCTAAATAATAAGCATCTTTAAACCCAGCCAGAACCGATAATACACAATATGCAAAACAATCACACATCACAAAAAGATAAAAATCACATCACAGTTTAACAGAGATTGTAGCCTAGCCTAGCATTGCAAGACTGATTAGCAAATGTGAATTAGTCTGAAACTTCACAGTTAATTTTTGATTTCCATGGGGCTTTATCAAGGCATAGAACCTCTGGACTCAATTGGATAGACCTATAAACAGTCAGAGCAAGGAAACAAAATATAACCAGTCGGAGAATGAAACAAGCACATAGCGGTGCTTGGTCTGTTTTCCAGCAGGTCACAAAATGGTGGCCACCTGATCGCAATCTTTCTCATATTACAGCCAATCAGTGCACTAAAATATGTTCACGTTTGAGACTAGAATATAGGTGCTGTAGTAACAAAATCTTGATTCATATTTGACCAACACTGCCTAGTTTTACAGTTTACCTGAGTTTCAGGAACCCTTGTTTGAAAGCAGGACACAAAATAGCAGCCATCTGGTTGTAATCTTCCTTACATTACAGCCAAATATGACACTAATTATGCTTCTGAAAACATTTGAGGCGAGAAATAGGCAATGCAGTAACAGAATCTTGATTCATATTGGATCAACCCTTACTGTTCAAGTCTAGACTGGTGACACGCCTCAGTCAATTATTGTATAGACCCCGCCCACTATTAAGTAAACACTTGTGATTGGCCTGACCAGATCCAAGGCTGGTGGGATTCTGTCTGAGTTGAACGAGGGCCAGACAACTGCCAGAGCAAATAAAAAACGTGAGTTCAGCAGATTTGTCTGGTTCCCAGGCTGTCCATATTGGCCACACAACTAAAACACGACACTACCAGCAGTGATGTCCATTGTTATTAGCTAGCTCAGTACATAACTGCAGGGGAAATTGATCAGCAAGTTGATCCACTTTTGCCATTTTAACCTGAATATTACACAAAACATTTAAAACACAATTACATGCAGAACACACAATGTTTAAGCAGTTACACATTCTATCACGTCTTTTTTTATTTTTAACATAAATTACAGCATTAAATCACCATTTAAATACTAATTTTCTACTTAATTAGGGCACTGAATTTCATTTCAGTGGTTCCTGTATATCACTCATCGGTGGCACCAGTCCTGTTTTGATTTAAGCCATCCACTTTGATCACATGAGCATGTTTTTCACACGGTGCACTTCAGTCAGATTTGCAGGAGAGGATTTATCTCCAGCACCTCTTCTTTTGAACTGATTTGTGTTGTCTAATCGGCTGTGTTTCTTTCTAGAGTTTGATTAAAGCCCTGTTAATGCTTTGGTCGCCCCATTAAAAAATTATTCACATTCCTTTTCGTGGAAATGTCAAATAAAAACAATGAGCGGGTGAATGTCCAGTTTAACCTCTGCTGTAAATTTTGAAGACCATTCAGGAAAACGAGGTGCGAGGCTGTAATTGCGAGAGAGTGATTATAGCTTTTATTTTGAGGCTTTTCACAGAGAATGAAAACGAAACACCATTACCTCGCTATGATTGGACTCTTCTTGTCATCAGTGGGATAATTGTCCACAAGTTCATGATCTCTCTGCAGTGCTGCCTGAATTGATTCTGGAAATGAAAATCGTTGCACCTCCCACATAGCACTCCCCTACTGAACCACCTCAGCATTAATTCTGGGTTTGAGCTCTCCCACCCAGGAAGACCTTTCCAGTCACATCTGTTCGACATTTTAGGCGGAGTTTCTTCCAAATACACACAGTTGTGTGTATCTTGGTATGATTTACACTGATCAAACACATATTTCTCTTGCTGCATGGATGCTAAGTCTTATCATAGGAGCAGTAGTGATGATAAATTAAAAACAGGGAAAGGGGAATTTATTATTTTACCAGTTTTTATTATTACTTATTTATTACTACTGAATGGACCAGCCTAATATTTTGTTGGGCACATTCATGACTGTATGCTGAACAACCTGGAAAATCCTTTTTTTATGGCTCCATGCTGGTGACAGTTGTGGCCAGAGGCATTATGTTTTGGGTCATCCCATATCTGTGAATGTAGTATTTCAAGAATTCCTTGAGGGAATTTCTTCAGACTTGATGTAAATATCCACTTGAACTCAAGGATGAGCTGATTAAAATGTGGTGGTCAAAGGCCACTGTAACATCACATCCGTCCCACTCTCGCAAATGCGATATCTCAGGAATGTTTGGAGGGAGATTCTTCAAATCTGGTACAAACCTCCACCTTGACTCAAGGATGACCTGATTAGATTCTGGCTAATTTTGCAAATCATGGCAAAATTTGACACTAATGTCTCATAGGATACTGGCAGTGCTGGAGAGTAACTACTTACTAGGGCTGGGACAATACATTGCGATTTGTAAGTATTCTAAGTATTGTGACTCAATATTATGATTTATGAATTTTGTTTAGCTTGTTGAGCACTAGACCAGAGTTAAAAGTTGAATCAGCCACTTTTTGAGATTGTATATCATGAGTTATATTTATGAGACAATGAACATCACATGTCAGCCAGTCTTTGACTTTAATTCCACAGCATCATTGCTGTACTGCATATAAAAGTGGTAAATAAAATTCTTTTTGAAGTAAACTTTAGCTGTTTATAACCTTTACATGTAAAATTAAACTTGGAAACACTTTTTTCAAAACCCTGGACTTGGCTGCTTATAAAAGTGGTAAATAAAATGTACAATAGAATGAATAAAAAAGATTCTTTGTGAAGCAAGGTGCCAGCTGTTCCTGCTCATCAAGTAGTGAACAATAAATACTCTAGAAAATTTAAATATACTGTATGCGTTACCCTCTCCTGGCATGCAATCTCTCTTTCACGTCTTTCGGGTTTGAGTTTTGACCCTTTAAGGTTGCTGTAGCTGGTCAGCGTGCTGTGTTGAAGCCAGAGTAACAAATTGAGTTAGCGATGTGAAATCAGCAGATATTATTAAATTTCAACAGAGCAGCGGGAATGTATGCCTTAAAGTCTGAGCACACAAGTCATTTTATGTGAAGCATGTCAAGTAAAATGGATCTGTTTGTTAAGATAATACTATTGCGATCATGTTGCTAATTTCGTATCAATGGGATTTCCAATTATGTATTAGCATCGAGCTAACAGTCCAGGTGATTCAGGAATTTAAAAATTGATTCAGGAATCATAAATACAAGAATCACAATACTTGAGAGAATCTTTTTTTTTCTCCCACTCCTGCTGTTTACATTTAACTAGTAAATTACAAATCAAATGTAATGTAATTAAATTCCAGTTGCAAATCAAAATATTGTGATTACTAAGAGGTAACATCCAAATAATCTTTTCTGGTTGCCTGGCGGAGATCTGTAGTCTACTGAGTGCACTCTCCTAGTTGCACTCAGTAAATCACTTTGCAATTTCATTGGTATAATTGTTCTTTTTTATCTATGCTCTTCATAAAGCTTTCTTTGAGGAAACAATGTGGTATTATTGTCAAAACCTAAAATACTTTATATATATTTCTATTTTCCTTCCTCTCCCCATTATTGAGGTGACGGTAAAGGGTCAGGGGGATGGGGAAGGAGGTCTGGGATTGATATCAGATGGGGGTCAGCTCTTGCCTGATAGCAGGACTGATGAGGACAGCAGGCTGAGCACTGCAGCAATCTGGCCTCCTCTAGACAGGCTCCATGGACATCAGCAATGAGATCTCCATTACTCTGTTAAACTGTGTCTGAGAACGCAACCTCACTATTATGTCAATGTCAGGGTCTTAATGCTGATTCATACAGCCGCACAAATCCCAGATTAACCTCCAAGCTGGAAGACCTCTTTCAGCAGCAAACTGCATGGGCAAGTTTATGTCTAGGAGGAGAGGCAATATGATTTTTGTTTTGATAGCAGAGACGGACAGATATGTGTGAATCCAGATACCTGTATTGACATACTCAAACTGACAAGCGCACAGACTGGAAGTTACAGAATTGTGAGCATAGAGCAGCCAAAACCCTACCGGCTATAATCCAAAATATGCGGAGATACAATCGAGGAAACCTTTATCATGTCAATTTAATTCAGATGTTGAATTATTATTTAATATGTCAAATGCTACAGAGTTCCATACGCTAATCCAATGTCGAAGAAAAAGCCAGAAACAAAACTTCCTCAAAGATAATAGAGGGAAATCTGAGTCACTATTGTTGAAGTGAGCCTTCTGTGCTGCAGTGCACCCCCACCCTGGCCTGGCTGGTTGGGCACTAAGAGCCGCAGTGTTCCTGTAAGAATGAGTATTAAGCCATAGCTGGTTGGAGGAGGAGAACTGGCAGTGGAGGTGGGGGGGGGGGTTGGAGTGTTCAGCAGCAAGCCCGTGTGTGCCGCCCAGTGGTATCAGTCTCCTTTTACAAAAATAAACCAAGCAAAAGTGGCCAATTTTAGTTTTTAGCAATTAGCAATTCATCAGCTCCTCTTGCAGAAGCTTTTCTGCCTTTCCTACTTTCAGAATTCGAAACAGAAAACACTGAACAAATCAAGATTTAATCTAAGTTGGAAATAAGCCCCTGTGATGCACATGCATTGAAGGATTATTGATGCCATGGTTTGACATTTATGATTATTATACAGCGTTATTGACATGCAGGGGCAGGCATGCATTTAGTGGTGGTGTGGATTTTGGCACCAGTGGCCAAGCTGTTTAGACACGTTCTTTAGCTGCTCTATCTCAGAAACACGTCGAGGCATGGTGCAGGAAATTGCATCATATCTTCTGTGAATCAACAGGCTACAATCTCGCTGAAAAAGTGTGTGTGCGTGTGTGTGTGTGTGTGTGTGTGTGTGTGTGTGTGTGTGTGTGTGTGTGAGAAAATGGGTAGGTGATGAGAGAAGTGCAACACAGTAATCAAAAACACAAAGGCAGCAGATGAAAGTTTCTCTCTGGACAATGGCTAGGAGGGTTTATTTGAAGAAATTATAGTTTGGTGAAGGAAAGCTTCTCCTTAAAAGACTTGGCGTCGTCATCACAACAGCCACTTCCTCGACCCAGGGCATGGGATACGCACCAAACTTTGAAAATGTGATTTAACTTTTGGGATTCATTATAAATCCGTGATATGGACTCTGGGTGGCCCAGTTGCTGAGCAGTTATGTATCAGCTGCCTCTGCTCCTCAGTCACTGCCCCTCTGCCCTCGGGGGCTCTGAAGGGTTAGGCTATATTGTCACGTTCCGGTCTGGATTGGTTGTGTTAGATGGAGATGAAAAATGAAAAAAAAGAACCTGCTCGTTGCTATCTCGTTGCTCTTCTTTTATTGTACGTGAATGTCGCAATATTTCAACCACTAACGGTCTTCCTCAGGTGTTTGACTCTAACATTGTCATATAGAATTGTTATTAAAGTGGTTTCGTGTAGAATAAAAGAAGAACTAGGAATGAGATTCCCCTCGTCTTTTTGTGCAGATGATTTTTTTCCCAGCACCTGCAGAAAATTTTGGATGTGTTTGTGCCTCCTGATGATTGTCTGATTTAATGGAGATCACATCCATTTTCTTTGTTTTAAAGAACTTATTTATTTGAGCCAACTGTGTTTTAAAAAAGCCAAGGTTTAAAAATTTCCATCAACCAACATTAGAGCTGAAACAATTAGTTGATTATTCACTTTAATTAATAAAAGGAGCATTTGCTGCTTTTCTTTGTCAGGTATGATATATAACTGAATATTTTTTTATTCTCATCAGATAAAATAAAGAATTTGGAGACATCAACTGGGGGTCTGGTAAATAATAATAGCCATTTTATAGACAAAATGACTAATCAAATAATATGAAGAGAACTGGAGCTGCAGCTAAAGATTATTGTCCAACTTATTTGACTAACTAAATCAACCTGTTTGCTGTAGGCTATAAATGTCATGGCTGGTCTTAAAGGTTTACTTTTCAGATCTCTTGTTTCACTGTGGAGCTGTCTTTCTATTGTTTCTATTGTGTCATGCACATGCAGTACACGGGGTCAACATAGGGCTGGGCGGTATGACCCAAAATTCATATCACGGTATAAATTGAATCCCGTCACGGTAACGGTATATATCGCGGTATAAATGTCGCGGTGTAAAACTTATAATGGAAGTAGGACTGGGTGATATGGCCTAAAATTTATATTGCAGTATAATTTGAAGCATGTGCTGTAACAATATATATTGCGATATAGCCTTTTCTTCTGTATATGTCAAAATAACTGTTTCAATCTGAACATACTCACATAGCAGATACATTGCAGCAGAATAAACACACTTCAAAACCTAGTAAAAAATTTTTTAGTAATTTTGAAGCTGTGTAACGGATCTTTCTCCAAACAATGTAACACAAAATTAAAAACAGTATTTTAGGAAAAGGTTACTATTTATATGCATTTATATATTTAGTATTATTATTGTTAATAGTTTATTTCTTTAATAAAATATTGTGGTGAGAAAAATCCTCACCTATATTCAGCTCAGTCAATATAATAATCAAACGATGCGGGATATTCATGTTTTTGTATTAATGCAGCAGGATCATGTACATCAGTGTCACTCTGACAGTTTACATCAGTGAGGATGTTTTAGACCACAGCAGACAACAAACTGCACACAGACACACACCGAGGAGAGGAAGAGGAGAGACAGAGTCTGACTCTTCATCATCACTTATAATAATGCAGCGCAGTCACAAACGTTTTTGTGGAGGAGACCAGCGTCACACACGCGACTTCACCCCCCCTCCCTATCCCCCCTCTGCAGCTGGCCTCTCCTGCAGTCTGTTATGATTGATCGGCATGAAATAATTAAGTATTTAAAAATACATAAATCGGACTCGGAGTAAAAAAGAATCACGCACCACAGATGTGCACGTTAATAACATGATTCATGATCATGAAAGTTTTTTGTATCAAGTCGACACATCTGTCCATATTCTCACGCTCGCGCTCTCTCTCTCTCTCTCTCTCTCTCTTCTGCTCAGACGTATCTTTACTTTTACCTGGTTTCAGCAGTAGACGTCTCCTTCCTCTTATTCTGTTTCTTTGCGCTGAGCCAGTCACTTACACAGACAAGCCTGTTTACATTGTTGGGAGACAGAAGCTTGCGTCTTCGCAGCTGTCAGCTGATTCAAACTATTGATCAGGCCAATATAACAGAACGTGCGTTAACGCGCGTTAAAAAAATTAGCGTTAAAAGGAATTTGCATTAACTTTGACAGCCCTGGTAAAAAACAAACGTTACAAATTCTCCCTGCTAACCTTATTACTTCTTTATATCGCGGTAGGCCGGTATAGTCAAAATCTCTACCGTTGGCCAAATTCATACCGTTTCTACCGTTATACCGCCTATACCGCGCACCCCTAGGTCAACACTATACACAGCTCTACCAAGTCTGTCATGCTACTCCACTAATCTACAGGTGGCCAAGATATATTGCAGTGCACCAACAAAGATGGGGGAGAAGAAGAACGCATTCTAATAAATGTGAATGGAAATGATGTTGGATTTAAAATACTTTTAAAAATCTGCTTTGCAAATGTTTTATGAGGAAAGACATGGACAAGACATGTTGTCAGACATGTGACCTCAAGAATACGTGTGTTAACACTAAACGTAAACATAACTTAACTGTTTTGTTTAAAAAAACAAACTCCACGGGATCCCTTTAAAGGTTGATTCCAGTTATTTCAGAGACCTCGCCTTCATGGGCTTTGCCATCACAACGATTGTGTTCTGAATTGCATCGACTTAATGCAGCTCTTGTTTTCCAGGTGCAATCCTCTCAAACACACTGAAAGCGGAGGCAATCTTCAAACACGGGCCGATTAAGTAATTAAAGCATGTTCTTTGAAACACTCACTTTGGAGTTCCACCGCTTTGAATAGCTGTGACTGAACTGTTATCGCATTTAAGTTATAATGCTTTTAGTGTTGCTCACCCACTTCATTGTCTTCTTTGACTACCTGCTTTGTGACATGTTCACATCAAAGAAGAATGAGATTTCATTGTTTCAGCTTAAAAGCATTCATTGCAACACCCACATAAAAGAAATCACTGTATTTGTACTGGCTGTATTTGTATGAACATAACTGATAACTTTGATTTTTAATACCTTTCTCTGCTATCATCCCAAACTGACTGTTTAAGGTAAAATTCTGCACTTCTCTTGTGGATGTCCAATCAGAGGTGATGAAAATTTGTGGTTAATTGAACCAATAAAGTGCTAAATTGAACAAGACACCTTGAGTTCTCCTTCTTGTGGAGTCATATGTACTGGATGCATTGTGCATAAGCTTCTGATGCCTACGGCCATGTTGCG
>JAJHUR010003036.1:2707-13539 GCA_027495735.1 Lutjanus campechanus | reverse complement strand
AAGGATACAACATGGACTTTTGAAAACCGTTGTCAGTAAACACAGTTTGTTGCTGCATCTACAAACTGCAGCTTAAGACTCATTGCTTCAGTTGTGGTGGTTTGTTCTGACATAGTCTACATACAAGCTGATTTTTATTTTCTAGATTGAAATTCTAACAAACTGGGCTCATTTTACGAGATGTCATCAGTCCCATCTGTTGTCCACTGGTGGATAAAAACATCCATGTTCTCCCAGCTGGGGGATGCAACCCTGCCTGGTCACGGGTGACTGTGCAACAGTTAACCAGCATGTTACATTAGTAAAATGCCAATAATTAGCTTAACTTATGAATACAAAAGCTCATTTGGACAGACATCATTCCTCTATTCCCCCCCGACACCAGCACCGGTTCCTGATGACCAATTAGTCTAAAAGTAAGACACAATAAAAATTTAGCCATTTTAAGCTGTTAATTACATTCTTCAGTTACCAAATTGTACTATAAATGCAGCTGAAATATGTGGCACTTTGCATCAACTTAGAAATAACTAATTCGATGCTTCATCTTCTCTGACAGAGCAGAATCACAGCATCTGTGGGTAAGTGACATCATTTAGGGCAGCTAACGTTCGCTGCCACACTAACATTAGCAGTGCTAGCGGCAGCCTGCTCTCCTTGGAGGTCCACATGTCTACAAAAACATACAAACTTATTTGTATTTTCTGGATTGAAATACTGTTTTATGAGCTGTCATCTGCCCTACTTTGCTGTAAACAACGTCCGGGCCATGTGGGCATTAGTGCATAGAGACGGAGGCTGGTGTCTGCTGGAGCTGCAGTCCCAGCTGGTGACAGGCAGCCGTGTAACATCTTAGAGGAAACGGTTAACTGCCTTTGTGCATTAATAAAATATTAATAATTAGATTAACTAACCAGTAATTCTGGTGCCAACTAGCAAGAATAGCAATGTTTAATCATACAGTTACCTAATCGCGCAGATACATATCCCACACTTATCACCCTCTCTCTCCCCCACACTCTGCTCTAGCTGTCAGCATCACCCACCCGTAGCAACTGCACTGTTTGCTTTGGGCTTTCTGCGAATAAGCAGGTCTCCTGTTGTTGGTCCGTCTCGGCACTGCCCTGCGTACGGAGTGTCGCTGTCAGGATTAAGGCCTCGTAATGAAGAGCACAGGGAGAGAGGCGGACCCAAAGGTTGGGTTAGAACAGTACTCCACCGGATTAACGCAGCACATGAGTGTGTGGTTGCACCGCAGTTCGTGATTTGACAAACTCATTCTCAGGGAAACGCTCTCTGTGGGTTTGCTGCGAGGCCGGCAATGAGCACAGTGAGGCTGAGTGAGATTGGCACATCAAGAAAAACAGATCAATGCCATTACGGAGAACACAATCTGAGCGCGTTCGTGATGATCAGGTTTCTTATTTCAACACTAAAGTGGGCAGTAAAACAATCCAGAAAGATACATGATATACTGTCAGCTAATTGTTTACAGGCCATATGCTCACAATGCTATTTGATCCATCAGTGGGAATCCCTACAGAGAAAAAGATTAGGGAAATAAAATGCAGTAATTCCCCTAAGATGCCCCTCACACATACCTAAAGGCGACAGAAAAGACGGCACGGAGCACCGAAAAACTCCTGAGCCCCATGAAATCAGGTGTAACCCTAATAAATATGGAGCCACACGGCACAGAATAACTGTCCACTTTAATTGCACATTTTCCCACAGTAATTGACGGAATAATTAAGACTCAGAGGAGTCACCGAAACCATCTGTGCAGGTAAAGAGAGGACGTCCAAGAGGGCCAACGGAGGAGTGGAGAGAAAGAGAAACAGTGAGACGAGCAGAGAAATGAAGAGGTGGAGTGCGCACGAGAGAGACGGATCGAGACAGAGGGCAGGACTGAGGAGAGACGGAGACAGAACGAGAGTGCAAATGTGGAGCACGAAGGAGACGGAGAGAAAAGAGGAGTGGAAGAGATGAACTCATTAGTTGCAGAGTTATTCGCAGTGGAGGAACTTTCTCTGCCAAATTCATCGTCTGCCAAACAGATTTACCCAAGATACCCGGTGCCGAGTAAAGTTTCCCTGTAGGAGTGAGTCTGATTGTGTCTCCGTGTGTGTGTGTGCATGTTTCTGCACAGGTCATTAGTTCATTCATGTACAGTGTGAGCCAGAGATGGGGACTCAAGTCTGCAAGTTGGACCCGAGTTGCACACAGTGACTTGAGACTTAACTTGAGACTCATCCTCAAAAAGACTCAAGATTTGAGACTTTGAATCTTTATTTTATTAACATTACAGAGGTCATCATGGAGATACCAAAACTTAAAAATCTGGCAAAGACAATAAATGGCACTTTGCTTACCATTAAACTTTTATCAGACCTTTATTTTGAAAGGGGTTCACTGGTAACAATAACAAACTGTATCTTCTATATTAAACTGTAACTTTATTCACTCAATGCTGCACATTCATGTTGTTTATGTTGTTCTTCATCTACATTTGCTGCTACTATCATTGCAACCTCTATGTAGTTTTGGACAATGCCAACAAAAGACGCCATTTACACCATGTTATTAGCCGAAATGTCGACTGTAGCCTCCCAGGTAGCATGTAAACATGGCGTTGATGTATTGCAAGACTTCTTAGATCTTGCAATATTTTCACACGTGCATCCGTTAAGAGATATACAAAGTCTCGCGATACATCGACGCCATGTTTACATGCTACTGAGGAGGCTACAGTCGACATTTCGGCTAATAACATGGTGTAAATGGTGTCTTCTGTGGTTAAATTTTAATGTCGCGGCTCGTGGACACTTGGATTACACCACACGAGCAGGATGGAGACATTTTGTGTTCGTTTTGTGTTCTTGTTTTTTACATTTTATCCGTGGTCTCCATTCACTGCCATTGGCTGCAACCCTGTTTTCTGCTGAAACTCCAGGATTGTTTTGTGAACTGAAGATCTTCACCCATCCTCACATCGACATAGTGGTGAGTACATATTGAGTGGGTTATCATTCTGCGGTGGAATATCACTAAGTATTTTTAAAAACAAGTACTCTAGTACTCAAGTAAAATTATGACTGAGCGATTTTCACTTGTAGTTGAGTAATATTTGACCAGGAGTATCTATACTTTTTACTGGGGTTCAGTACAGTAGAAGTGCCCTATATAGAACATTTCTTCCATTTTTAGAGATTTCCCCATTATTAGGCCCTTATAGCAATTGAATTTGGCCCACGGTAACCTGATCAATTTCTCATCTGCCCCTCCCCCTTCATGAAAAATAATAACCCACCCCTGGCTCATCAAGTTGCTGAATCAGCTGGATTGCCGCACGTGATGCCGAGTTCGCTTTGACAGCTGTGCTCTTAAATGTTGCTATGGTTACAAGTTGGGAATTTCGAACAGTGATTAAACTTGAGCTGAGCTGCGTGTGCGTTAAAATGACCCTGACACTTTGACTGTTACTCAAAAACACATTTCAGTTATTTTAATTATCGCTGTCTCGTAATGTTTGTAATATTTTCATGTTATATCAGTCTACATACATTTTTTTAGTCACCCTCTCTATGTTCAGAGTAAATACTGATATTTATACTAAACAAACTAACCAGTGATGATAATACAGTAGGTGTACATGCTTTGAATTCCTGAGGTTATAGCTGTGTATGCAGTGTTATAAGCAGAGCAGATGGCCTGCAGCAGATGATACAAAGCTCATCACAACCATAAGAGACTTGAGACTTGACTTGGACTTGAAAAAAAAAGACTTGTGATCATGTACATGAGCATGTGCGTGTGAGTGCGGCCCACGCGTGTGTGTGTGTACATATATGTGTTTATCTGTGTATCAGCGTGATCCTTCAGTTTAGAGGACAAACACGGGGACACGGCAGACAAGCAGGAGAGCACAAACAGAGATATGAAGAAAATAAAGGAAGAGGAAAAAGACACCGCCATTACTCTTCTGATGCCTCTTCTGCCGTGCAAACATTTATTCTTTGTTTAACGTCGATACACACAGGCCATCTGGGTGCTTACACGCTACAGCTAGCAGATAGAAACGCCACCGGTCTCTCTCTCTGTGCATGCTAGTATTACAAATTGTTGGCAGTGGCAGCTGATCATGTCACAGCAGACCTGCCTAACATCACGAGCAGCTGACAAAAAGATGAAATAGACTTGCTTTAGAGTCTCCGCCATGCTGCAATGTTTGTTTTCTTTTTTTTTTTGTTCCTCCCCCTGGGCTCACCCCGCTGTGCATCTGCGGGCTACATTCAAACCCTCAGCGTTTGAGATTGACAAGCCGTTCGCTAATGAGAGTGAATTTCAATTCGAGGCGCACAGCAGAGCAGAATGAAACGAGCGCCGGGGTGCGTGTGAACAGGTAAACTCAGTTAGCTCCCTTAACCAATGAATAATGCCTCGGCTGTTATTAAGGCCCGTAACCATGGCAACGTTTGGTAACAGACAATAGATGGTGGCAGCTAAACAAGCAGAGGTGTGTGTGTGTGTGTTTGCGTGTTTGTCCATCAGGTTGTGTGACAATAAAAAAAAAACACTGTGAGCTTTTTCCTCACATGCAACACATGAAAATAAATTCATCGTCTTCATGTGTAAAATCCCCCCAAAACCTGGCGCGAACAAATCTGCTGGAATCACAATGAATTGATAAAGAAAGGGAAAAAAAGAAGTGAGAATGTCACATTTCTCTTATCGCCGTCTTCATGTTACCAGCATCTGCAACTTCTAGCTGTCTAAATCTAACACAACGCTGCAGATAATAACCGAGCCTGCACTCAGATTTGACAGTAACTACCTGACAATTTCAGGTACAATGGAGTTGTCGCTCTTTTCAAAGTCCAAACTGTGTGTTAACTGGATTTAGCTAAACCCCGAGGAATGACAACTGTGTTTAGCTGTGCTGTGAATATACCGCGGCCTGTTATTTACATGCTCAGCACGATGATGTGTTTAAATAAAATTGTGAGCTCTGCAGAGAGAAAATGAAAGCAGGTTAAATGACTAGAAACTGACAGCAGCTTGACTCTGAAATATGGAGGGAGAGGGTGCAGACATTTATTTGACAGATGGGTGGAAACAAAGATTTTATACAGAGTGAGTTCTTCATTTATCTGTTTGTAATTTTCTAAACTCAGACATATTTTAGTTCTATAAACTTGCCACTAACGTTAAAGGGCCAGTGCGAAAGATTACATCCACCTCATCTCACCTCACCCTCCCCTTCCAGTGTTTCAGTGCCTGTGTTTGGGTCAATACATCCTCATTCCCAGTGCTTCGTTTGTAAATCAGGAGGTCCTGGAGCACAGAGAGGCTCTTAATAAGAGCATCCACAATATTCATCAGGTGGAGGTGCGGAGAAACAGCTGTTTATAGTTTGCAGCTCTTTCTCATATACATCAGATCGTCATCCAGCCCAAGTCAACAAGGCCACGCCCCCCTTCTGGGAGAAAACTCGTGGTTTCATATAATGGGAAAGAGAGGAATTTGCCCCCCCAAAAAAAGCTGCAGTGTAGCAGGTTGTAAAAACACATAAACATATAAATCCATCACGATCTCTGGTTCCAAGAAGGGCGGGAATCCCAAAAAGAGCGTAGTGAGAACGTCTGAGCCTCCGGAGAACAGTGATTGTTTCTAGAGCTCACGTTAGCTTGAGTGTGAGGCCGCTGGAGTTCAGTCATGACGTTACAGTTCAGCAGCGTCAGACCGTAAATCTCAGCCTCACTTAGATCAACAGTTGTCTCTTGACAGGTTTTGTTATTTTCAGACAACATTAAACCGAAGAATACCTGATAATTCAGTGTTAACAGCGTCTGACCACTGTGTCGGCTCATTGACCCACTTGGACCATGAACGCTCTGGTTCAGACGAGGTCACAGAATAATTATTAGGTTTGTTTTACTTGACATGAATTCAGACAAAATTGTCAGAATTATAATTCAAAAACGTGTAAAATTGCATTGTTGTGTATTGGATTTCTGGTTTTCTATCCTCCAAAAGGGGGCGTGGCCTGACATTTTGGCAAAGTACCTATATGTGGCGGTCTGATGTATACTGCCCCTTCACTCTGCTTGTTTCTTTTATGTCTGTGGATTATGCACAATAGGGGAAAGGAATTAACTTAAAAGTAGTTAAACTCTATGGCTCCATTTCAACATGGTCCGATATCGATGCATAAAATCCCAAAATCGATCTTTTTTTAAAAATATATGTCTTTTCTCCCAAGGATGAGTGGTACAGCCTGCAGTTTTAACCCTGTTAGTCATCTCACGCCATGAGAACTTTCCTTACAGACATCACAGCGGTTCAATAATTACACTTAACATCGACTAGACGGAGCGACATCATGAACATCTCTCAGAGAGAGACTCCAGTTATTGTGCTGCATGAGCCTGACAGCACATCGCCTGTGCCGTCTAGTCCACAACGAAGGCAGACAGCGGAGTTACAAGTGCTAAATCTAACCAAGCTGCGACAGAAAATTGAAAATAATTTAAAGGGGTACTCTTTCTTGCAGAAAACTCCAGGCCAGGCCTATTCAAATGGCGGCCTGTGGACCATTAATAAATAAGTAAATCATTATGATTTTATTTAAATAACCAGCTAATATTCTAAGCTTATGTGTCCACATTGTTTATTAGAAGATCATCTTTTTATTAGCAGTCTAATTAGCACATTCATGGCTTATAGTCTGTTGTTAATCACAGAGGCTCTTAGCAGAGAGAATTTAAAGTGAATTTTTTCTGTACTTTTCGTACGTGATGTTTCTTTTCCAAATGTGAAAACTAAGGTGCATCGTTTTACACATTTTTAATTCCTAACTTTACATGTCAGACATAAGAAAATGTAAATGTCCGACCCCTTGGCATTTTCCTTTTTTCAAATCTGGCCCTTCTAAAAAAAAAAGAAAAAGAAGAAAAGAAAAAAACAGAGCAGCTGAATAGGCCTGCCCAAGGTTAGCTTCTCCCATGTGCACTCCGTGGAGGATCCGCATACTTCGCAGATATAAATGCCTCATTTTAATGTAACAAAAAAATGATGAAAAGCCTGTTAATATTACACTCCATCTCTGCCATATTCTGCCAATGGATCTAATAGAAATCTTATATAAGGCACCTTGTATCAGTGTTGTTTTTCTCGCCTAAACATAACATTTATCCAGCTTTTCATGGGACACACTGATGAAAAAAGGCTCATCCAATTTGTGCCACTTTTTTGTAATCCAAATCATGCTATTGTCACATAATCCAATTTTTGGAGCAGGAACGTAATCTCGGCTTTATTTAGGTTGAAGGCGCATAATCTGCATTTCAGTTTTATGAGGCTATATTGCACTATATCCTCCCCCGTCTGCCTCTCGCAGCTCCTCCGATCCGACTCTGCCGGGTCCGGGAGAGGAGACATTAACCCATAATAAAGGCAGGAAGACGGAATCAACAGGGGAGGAAACACATTATAAAAGGATGGGTGGGGAGGTAGTCAACAGGCCTCAGCTCCCACAACATCAAGGAAGTCCCAGGAGGAAAAGAAGAGGAAGGGAGCCAGGTCCGTGGAGGCCTGCGGGGAGGGCCAGAATACATTACTGTCATCGCCGGCACAGTTCCCCAGACTCACAGGGCTAGAAAGTAGTCTTGAGAGCGAGGGGAACGCAGAACACAACCGATACTATAGAACTACAAAGTGTTCCAGCTGTCAATGGGGCTGTGAATGATGTAGGGGATGAGCTTTGGGGGTGAATGCATGCATGTGCGTGTGTGTGTGTGTGTGTGTGTAGTGGTGGGTGGTGGTGCAGCAGCAGAGCCACATGGTGTAAAGGCTCGTAGTAACGAATTATAATAACAAATGTGATCTCACTGATGAATGAACGGTTGAATGTTTTAAAAGCTTTCGTTTAAGAGCGTCTGTTCCATTTTTTTTTTTAAGCATGAGTTAAAGTCCAGAAATACTGACGCCAAACTGAGCAACAGTGTGACATCGAGACAGAGGCGCTCGACCAAATAATTCCAGTCCTCCTGAAGGGAGAGCAAAAACCTCTGCAAAAGCCGCTTAAAGCAATAGCTAGACCTTTTGGAATATACTTTTTTGGAATATGCAAATGGATTTCTTTCCACTCTCATTTTTAAAAACTCATGTTTTTAACCTCATTAACACGTCCATGTGTTACAGGACGTGTCGGGGGGGGAAATAAGCACTAAACGCCATGTCTGAGTAATTCTTGCTTTGAAACTGCAGTGAGCAAAAAAAAAAAAAGGCTGGGTGTATGATGTCGTAAACCTAAGAAACCAATCACGTTAATCTAGGTGGTGGTGCTATACATGTCATTAGTGAAGATACCCAGCCCACAGGAGAAGCCGGATGTAGCTAGTTAGCATGATTAGCTAGCAGAACAGAGGAGAAGACAGGTGCAGCTGCTTAGGAGCGGAGGTGGGGGCGTGAATAGGGCGGGGACTGTTTGCATATTCACGAATCCTTGAATATTAAATGAAGGTAAGGTGTGTTTTAGCAACATTTTAACAAGGTATTTGAGTTTATTGTTTTTTGGGGGGGAACATTAGATTAGATTATTGCAGAGCATTTTATATTGTTTGTAAGTTTCCTTTGAATCCTGCACTCTGACTATGACTGTCACATTAGTGTCACAGACACTACAGAGTGAAAAAAAAAAACCTCACTATCTTCCACCGCCGCCTCCAACAAATTTGTGATCAAGTCGAGGCCCTCCCTCACCGGTGTGTTTCCATAAATTGCATCCGTCTGGTCAAACCACTTCCAGCTCTTACCTTTCGACCCACTCAGCTATTGTGGACCTTAATACTTCTGTGGTCACTTTTCAGTGTTTTTTTTTTAAACTTGCAGCCAACAGCTGAGCAACGCTGGACTGTCTCATCGGCAACAGAACACAGGAATATCTGCACTTCATCACCTGACGATGGCGTGGGTTTAACAGCCATTTCTCTAAAAGTGTGGGTTGAGTAAATTAAAGGAAAGACTTTGTCGCACTTGTGATGATTCCCGTGCCGATTCTAATCTTTATTAAATCAGGTGAGTCCCATCGAGGTTAAAACTCCTCTTTCAGGGGAGACCTGGCCCAGACAGTCAGCAGCAAAAACACAAAGTTACAGACAAAGGGAGACAAAATGCAAAATGCCAAGGACTGACATTCACATTAAAAAGAGAACTTTCTTGGGGGGCACTTTCTTACGCTGATCTACGTAAAGCCCAAGTTCAAAGCGCACGATGCAACGGTTTTAATTTATTCAAGGCGTGTCCACCAAATCCACCTTCGCTGTCTTGGGAGAAAAAGTTCAGCGTGTTCTCACTGAATTGTTATATTGTTTACACCTATTTAATGATGATTAGTGTGGTGAATAGAACAGAATTGCACCACTAGAAGTCAGAAGACAGCAGGGCAGAGTAAGACGGATTCACGCAGGTGTGTGTTGACTGAAATGTGCTCGGACTTAACTAAAGTTATGAGTAAAACCCAGAATTTATTCCTTCTCACACACCCACGTCACTTAACACTGGGCACAAAGTCATTTTCTATCTCGTAGACGAGGCGAAAACGTCAACTGCGCCGGTGTAAGATAGCAAAGCCACCTGCGCAGGGGGCCTGGGAGTCGGATATGCAACCAGGCAAACTGAAAACATTAACGCGCTGTGGAATCTACCTCTAATTCTTCTTCTAGAGTTTTAAGTCATTCTGCAACAAATTTCACGCCGATGGTGCAGAAAAGCCCCTTTTGTCTGAATTCTGTCCAGGTGTTTGGGGACAGAGAGCGTAAAGAAGTCCTGAGAACGTGATGAATGCTGTTCAGCACTTCTTTTTTCTTTTTTTGCATGATAAAAATGCAAAGGTAATGAGGGAGAAGACCAAGAATTGCCTTTTATATATATAAAGGTTGACTCGTGAGTATAGCTCAGAGGTGGTGAGTCAGATCTTTATAACGCATTATGAACCTCAAGGACGCTTGGTAAGCTGTATCGACCACATGAAGCGAGCAGAGGCGTGCTTGTTCAAAGGTTCTCCGTAGTACAACTGTTGTGGCAACAAAACCCAGTTTTAGCCTCAGTTTTCTCACCAGGGACAGCACATGTTTAAAAAAAAAGTGAGGGAGTCTTTAATCAAAATACCAAGGTGTTTGTAAGAGTTTACCTCTATCTCCTTTCCAGCGAGACACACCACTGAAGGGTTGTTTTGTGGCCTGGTCTTATCTGCACCTGGTCCCAGATACTGTCCCTACAAAAGCTAAAAAAGAAGCAAAGCCATAGCATACAGTGGAAACGCACCATTATTATTAATGCGGCAGAGAGCAGGTTTAAATTTACATGTTGGAACAGTTAATCTGCCCATCAGCGCGGCTTCACGTTAACCCGCCGGAGAACGTGTCTGTCTTCACAGCCAACACTTTCAGGAAGGATTTTATTATAATTGTTATTACTCTCAGCAGGTATTTGAGATATGATATCTATAATTTCATTACAAACTCATTTTAAAGCTAAAAAGATGAAAGAGACCGGGGCTAGTGAAGCGCTCGCGTGTCCTCGTGCAGCTATTATTAACACAAGAAAAATGAATATAGAACTTGAGATGAATGGGATTAGTGTCTTAACGCTGCTCTTTTCAAACATTAGCCAGATCCGACAGTCCCTGCCCTCTACAGGTTATTAAATTGCCCATTGAGGGCATCCATCTCTTCTGATAATTACGAGCTGCCTGGAAAGATCTTCCTTTTATTTAACAATTACATGTCTCTGAGACAGTCTAAGTGTAAAGATATATTTTCTCTTGCCTG
>JAJHUR010003034.1:3123-21473 GCA_027495735.1 Lutjanus campechanus | reverse complement strand
GCTGGCTCCAGTTAGGAGGAACCAAACAGATTCTTTTACTGCTGAAGATTGATTTTATGGCCTGAAGTAGAAAAACATCAGCACTGGTTTGTTTACATTTTTCTGGCCAGCTATAGCTGTGAATATCAGCTCAGTTATAGCTATACTTTAATATAATATTCTGATGAGAATCAGAGTTATCATCTACAACTGTAAAATATCATCATATATCGAGCTACACTGTCATACTAATGTCACAAGGTGGCAACAAAGAGCTATTTATTTGTTCATTGTCCTTCAATCAAAGGGAGGATGCACTCATTCATTAGATCAAGCTCCTGGAACAGCATGTGAAATAACCCAGTGGTATCTCTTTCGAGTAACCAGTAGCAGATCAATAAGCATTAAAGCACAGTAAGTTCTCCTCCTATTCTCCAGGACAGCCAGTGCCAGAAAGTTAAAGCGATACAACATGTCTAAATTGATATTATCCAGCAGGAAAATGATACAAAATAAGATATAAAGATGCAAATGTAGTTACAATGACACAATCTAGCTATCTAATTTTAGTGCCATTATCTGTGAAATTGTGTTTTATGAACACTGATTATTTTTGAATTGCTTCATCTGACTGTCAAGTTGTATGGAGATTGTGTTTCTTGCAATTTGCAACCTGCAGTTAGTTGCTTGAAAGTTTCACTGCGTAAAGCCAACCTGAATGCCTGATACACAAGGTCAGATTTCTGTAAAATCAGATGAAATGGGCCTGAGTTTACATTTTCCCATGCAAAGTTACAGTCAGTAGTACACTAGCCAGATAAAAGGAAGAAAAATTAAACTTTCATTTAGATTATTTTACTTTTGACGTTATATCTTATGGTTATAATGATGGAAACACTACCACTTTTGTCCAGAAGGGATCACCAAAATCAACAAAATATGAAAGTTCCTTGTAATGGCTTTAAGGAAAGGTAGTCCTGCAAGTCCTGGATTCAAAATTTTAGATAAATAAAAGAACAAAAGTATTACCAAAATACTCAAAGAACAAAGAGTAAAACTACTCAGCATGGAGAACGGCCCATTTTAGAATAATATTGTATAATTACATTATATAACTTATGCATTAATGGATAATGCATTAATATGTGTCACTTTAATGTAAGGGTGGAGCTAACTGTAACTACTTTATGCTGCTGGCTGACTTAATCTGTATTAATACATCATTAATTATTTGATAATGTTTTGTGTTTAATAATCAGAATCACCAAAGTGGCTAGTCTTGAAGTGAAAAGTAAAATATTTGTCTGTTGTGTGGTAGTGAGTTTGTTGAGTATAGCAGTATATAATAAAATGGAAATATAGTGTTGTACCTAACAGTAGTTGAGTAGATATATGTTTGCTTTTGGTAAAAGCCCCCAGTGCACACATTAATAGAAGCTACAGGAGTAACTGACATGAGTGTGTGTTGTTCAGAGTCACAGGGGAGCATCAAGAGAACTATTTTTACCGAAAAAGGCCAAAACCCAACAGCTCAATCACAGCCAACCTGTCAGATTCCTGTGGACACACCCATGGTCCAAAAAGGCTTTGGAGTTCAAGTTTTGTGTCGTAGTTATATGCAAATTAAGTGTGTGACAACATGTTGCCGACGCACAAAGATGGAAAAGCATTTTTTAGGTTTATTCTGTCATGCAACAATCATAAAATCTTTTAGAAACATACTTAAAATTAGAATCAGTCTAAAATTTGCCTTCCAGGATTGCTTTAATAATTTTTCTATAAGTGTCCTGAACAAAGATTAAAAATAAATAAATAAATAAATAAATAAATAAATAAATAAATAAATAAATAAATAAATAAATAAATAAATAAACAATTTTCAACTTTTCACAGTTTTGTTTTGACTTAAATTAATTTGCCTCAGTGAGAGAATTACAATTGTAGAGTTTCTCTTACCACATAAATCAATATATTTTAACTTGGACTCCCTCATGCTATACTATGGAAAAATTGTCTTGCCCTGTGCTGGCTATAACAGTGTATAGCACTTGACATAAATAATAGAAAAATAAATTTTTTTAATGAGCTTTTTTAAGACTAAGCCTATCAGACTGAATTGGGCGTCTCTGTGAAGTCCTTTAAGACAGGCTATTGTATATAAATGAAATGTATATATGTATAAACATTGCTGGTTTAATCTGTAATTCATATTATTTTCAAATTAAATACTCATGCATATGTACATGTATTCACTAACTTACCCTCAAATTTTATATAACCCACTTGTTTATATTAATGTATGCATAATAAGGGGACTGCCTGCTTTGAGTGACAGGTGTGCACCAGCAAGCCGCTGTGCAGCTGCTTCATCTGATTGCCTCAGCTCCACTTATGCTCCACCTCTTTGCACATTTGCCTGAGTTCAGCAAACTCCAGACTAATCCAAGATGGTGACAGCTAGAGCCGCCACACTGTGAGCTTCACAATGGCTCTTCAGAAACCTATGAGTGACATCACACAGGCTCTGACCACTACTTATTATACAGACTGTGGTTTTAGACCTTCAGAGTCAGATATTTTCATCTTGTGGGGGCTATCAATCAACCACTAAATCAATCAATCACTTTATTTTCCCCCAAAAGACACGTGACAAAGAACATAAAGATACAACATATAAAAATAGAGAACACAAGTTAAAAATATTTTTAAGCCAGTTAAGAATAAGTTAAACTCTAAATAAACTGTTTGTGCTCATACAGTGAGTGTCTCCTTTTCCTCACAGAGTTGAGAGGATGTGAAAGGTTTAGAATAAAACATGTAAATCATCGAAACCCTCCCATACCCATGGCTTCACATAATATACAACATACACACGCAACCTTTACAGCTCAAAATGTTATAAGTTTAAAAACAAACAAATAATGGAACATACAGTATTTAAACCAATATGAATACAAAAATAAATCAGCCGTTTTGGAGTGGCATTGCTGTACAGATTTGTAGATAAATATTGAACTTAAACTAAACAAAATAAATGAATAAATAAAAAATAGGTATGCTAAAAGGTTAATAGGTTAAATGTATTTATTTCTTGTCTTATTCAAATGTAAAATTAGATCACATTTTAGGTTTCTAAAGACAAAACACAAGACATCATGCATTGCCCGTTTTTCATGTTTCTCTAGTTGCTAGTAGTATTCAATGTCTTTAAGAGAGGTATTTCTCTTGAGAAGTCTCTTGAGCTTACTTGGCATTGTTGCCTTAGGAGATCCCTGCAGACAACTATCTTCCTCTATCCACAGAAAGCTGCACGCCAAGTAGTCTTTGCTGTACAGTCTGATTTCAGTTCTTTTGTTTGGCCAAGGTTTGTTGGTCTTAGTCCATGCTGAATGGTTGTTGTATTTCTTTGATGTCCATAATACTTGTAGTAAGAATTATAGCCATGGAGCCAGCATTTGATATTTCTATTTTTTTCAAAATAAGTAATAAAAATGTTATCTTGTGTCTTACTTTTGTTTTCCCTGCTGTGCCTGAAAACATACAGACCTGTGGCTCCAAACTTCAGATTCAATGGCACCTGTCAAGGGGCGATATATATTGGGTACTGTATAAGTGTAAAGATCTGAGTAACTTTGACAAGGGCCAAAGTGTGATGACTTGACAAGTGGATCAGAGCATCTCCAAAATGGCAGGACAACTGGTGGAACCCTCAGCAAAGTCATGGGTACCCAAGGCTCATGGGTGTGTGCGGAGAGCAAAGCCTAGTCCATCTGGTCTGATCTGAAGGAAGACCTACTGTAGCACAAACTGCTGAAAAAGTTCATGCTGGCTATGATAGAAATGTGTCATAACACACAGGGAATTGCAGATTGCTTGCCGAGCAGTGGAAGAAGGTGGCCTGGGGTCTCATTTATAAAATTGTTCTTAGATTTATACTTGAACTTACTCTTCAGATCTTTTCCGATGGTATGTTTACATCCAATACATAAAAGATACTGAGCCTAAAAAACCTTGCTTATGCAGGTTCCCATTTGCAACTTATACACCTGTGATCTATAAATTCCAAATTAACTTAAAATTGACGGCACCTGTCTTACAATCAGTGATTTCCCTCTATACAGTATAATGCAGCACAAATGAGGGTTTAGAGAAAAGTTTACTTTTTAGAAGATGAGATCACTATGATGGTAGAGGAGATGTAAGCCAGGAAACACACATTATTTGGTGGACTAAATGGTGGATTGACAAACAAAGTCAAACAATTTGTATGAAATTGTTCATAGAGTTCACCACAGTTTTTGCATTTGTGTCCCAAACTGCAGTACCCCTACACAACCAGCCAAAATCGTTGTGTAAATATCTTCTTATACATGTTTTTTGTAAGTCATACTTATGATCAAAACTGATCATAAGTCAGTTTTATAAATAAGGCCCCTGCCCCCCCAATTCCCCAGATCATGGTCCAATGGAGCATCTGTAGGATGTGCTGGAACCACAAGTCTGATGCATGGAAACTTGTAGATCCATGGAACCGCTGTCCTACACAAGTGACAACATTTATTCTTCAATCTGTGTCAGACAAACTGAGGATGGTAACAATGTAGGGTGAGTCCCAAACTGTCGCATTTGTCTAAACCCAAATGCAGGGTAGAGGGGTTCAGTGAATGTGGTGTGGAAGGTGTGGAGGTGGGTCCGTGTTGAAGAGACTTTAGAGGGAAGGCAGTAGAAGGACACAGAACCAGCAGACCAGTCCAGATACACTGCTACCCTGTCAGAGTCAGAGGGTGGTGGTGTACTTATATCTGTTGGTGTGTTATTGTGCCAAGCAGTGTAACCCTGAGCAGAGCACATCAGACTCCAGGACTGATCGTTCCATCCAATACAGCAGTCATCACCGTCTCCTTTCCTCTTGATTCCTCTGTATGTCAGTCCGATAGTAACTCTTCCCTCCCACTGTACCTCCCAGTAACAGTGTCCAGTCAGACCTTCATAACACAGCACCTGTGTACGGTTGTCAAATCTCTCTGGATGATCAGGATACGGCTGCTTCTCGTTCGCCACCATCACTCGTCTGTTGTCATCAGACAGCGAGAGGTAACAGTCTGCTGTGTCTGGGTCCAGAGAAAGCTCACGGAAATCTGATGGTGGAAACAAAACACAATACAAAGGCGAGATCACAATATGTGTGCCTGTGCTCTTTGAACCTTTGTTGTTAATGGTTTCATGGCTTTCTCCTGGCTGTAGCTTCATATTTACTGTAAAACACATGATGTGGTTGATCATCTCACCTAACTCCTGAATATTTTATGAAAACTTTCAACTATTCCTAATGCAAAACCTTTTTTACAGGAGGATTTCATTGATAATCAGATCGGTAACACAAGAAAACTTTAACTTACACCTGAGGGGTGATGGTTTCAGTCGACACTTCCCACAGTGATCGATCCTGTGGAGGAGGTAGAAATTTGTCAGTGATGGACAAAGAGAAATAAACACAGACACCAACACATGCACACACATAAAAAGAGCATAATGCATCAATTAATGTAACAATTAATCTACTCTACTTGAGAGTTTCCAATTTCCAGCTTGGATCATCTAGTCCAGCGACCAGCTGCTTCACTTCTGAGTCTCCTGGATGATTGAAGCTCAGGTCAAGCTCTCTCAGATGGGAAGGGTTGGACTGCAGAGCAGAAACCAGAAAAGTGCAGCCTTTCTCTGTGATTAGACAGCCTGACAGCCTGCAAACACAAAACCTCATGTGAGATTGACACCTTCATTAATAATTTTGAGCTACATAAACAGTTAAATTGAGAGGCTAGCCTCATTTTTTATGACAATCAGGTACAAGATCTTCATGACTGCACCAGCCTGCCTGTCAATGGAACTGATTTTGTGATCTGCATATTTGGTTTGGGCAAGGCTTTTTACGCCAAATGCCCTCCTTATGCAGGCTTCCCCATTTATCAGAGATTAGGCTGGCAATTAGGATCAGTGACCTACAGTAGACGACCTGCTCTACGTCCTGAGCTGTTAATAATAGTTATTAATCTATTTAAAGCTATAATATGTAATATTTCAGCATTAAATTGTCTATAAATGCTGGACATAGGTGATATGTTGTGTTGAGTTGTGCACTTAGATTTTCCAATTAGGTGTTTCCAGCAATGGTCAAACAAGAGATATCCTTAATTTATTCACAGTAATGATGCGTTTCCTGTTAGTTGCTATAACAAGGAAAACACCCGCTATATTGGATACATCAGACTGAGGAAGGAAATCAGTGTGTGATTAAATGTAATATGAATAAAACTTTAATTGATTACTTATTTGTGGACATGTCACATCAGATAGATTTTCATCAGAAGTGGTGTTTGTTTAACAATTTTTTAAAAGTATTGTTTTACTGTGAAAGAGCAGAAGCAGAAAATACCTGTAGTGTGTATAAATGTTTATCTATTCAGCAAATACTGACCTGAGTATCTCCAGTCTACAGTGCAGATTCCTGAGTCCAGATGAGAGCACCATTGCTCCTGTATCCTGCAGGTCATTATTACTCAGATCCAGCTTTCTCAGATTGGAGTTCCTTGAGGTCAAAACTGAGACCAGACCTTCACAGCTTCTCGTTGAGAGGTTGCAGCCACTCAACCTGAAGAAGAGAAAGTTTGAGTGTGAAGTATTTGAAGTATTTCTTTGTTTTCTTCTATAAAATTATTAGACATTTCTATGTATCAGTACACCTACAGAGATATTTTGGAGGCTTTGACCACTGGCAACAGCCGCAGAAGTCCCTCCTCTGAAGCAGAGAACTTCTTCAGGTCAAAGTCGTCAAGATCTTTTTGGGATGACAGTAAAATGAAGACGAGCGCTGACCACTGAGAGTGAGAGAGTTTGCTTTTAAACAAGCTTCCTGATCTCAGGTACTGTTGGATCTCCTCAACTACAGAATGATCATTCAGCTCATTCAGACAGTGGAACAGATTGATGCTTCTCTCTGGAGAAGGACTGTCCGTGATCTTCTGCTTGATGTACTCTACTAGCATCTTTTTGGCCTGTGGCGTGCTTCCTGTCTTGATCAGCAGGCCTCGTAGGAGAATCTGATTAGTCTCCAGTGAAAGGCCAAGGAGGAACCGGATAAACAAATCCAGGTGCCCATTTGGACTTTCTAAAGCCTTGTCCACTGCTCTCTGGTAGAGGTCAGACGTACGTCGCGATGGTACAGATGCAGATGGTGTTGAGGTGGACTGGTTTCTTCTCAATAGATCAACACCTGCGTTGATGAACGTCAGGAAGACATAGAGTGCAGCAAGAAACTCTTGAATGCTCAGATGGACAAAGCAAAACATCTTCTCCTGGTTCAGCGCATGCTGATCATTGGATATCTCCGTGAATAGTCCTGAGTAGACTGAAGCAGCTTTTATGTCAACGCCACACTCTTTCAGGTCTGCTTCACAGAAGATCAGGTTTCCTTTCTCCAGATGTTCATAGGCCAGTTTTCCCAGAGCAAGAACGGTCTTCTTGGTCTCTGTGCTCCAGACTGGATCTGTCACTGCACTGCTGTGATACTTGACATTTTGCTGTTTGGTTTGAACCACCAAAAAGTGGATATACATCTCAGTCAGGGTCTTGGGAAGTTGGCCCGTCTCTTTGGTTCTCAACGCATGCTCCAGAACTGCAGCGCTGATCCAGCAGAAGACTGGGATGTGGCACATGATGTGGAGGCTTCTGGATAACTCCATGTGGGAGATTATTCTGCTGGCCTGCTCCTCATCTCTGAATCTCTTCCTGAAGTACTCCTCCTTCTGTGGGTCACTGAACCCTCTCACCTCTGTCACCATGTCAATGCACTCGGGAGGGATCTGATTGACTGCTGCAGGTCGTGTGGTTATCCAGAGGCGTGCAGAGGGAAGCAGTTTCCCCCTGATGAGGTTTGTCAGCAAGACTTCGACTGAAGTCGACTCTGTAACATCAGTCAGGATCTCATTGTTGTGGAAGTCCAGATGAAGTCGACACTCGTCAAGACCGTCAAAGATGAACAAAACCTGAAACCCTTCAAATCCGCAGATTCCTGCTTCTTTGGTTTCAGTAAAGATATGATGAAGAAGTTCCACCAAGCTGTACCTCTTCTTTTTCAGCAAATTGAGCTCTCGGAAAGAGACTGGAAAGATGAACTGTATATCATGGTTGGCTCTGTCTTCTGCCCAGTCTAGGATGTACTTCTGCGTTAAGATGGTTTTCCCAATGCCTGCCACTCCCTTTGTCACCAGAGTTCTGACTGGTTCATCTCGGTCAGGTAATGGTTTAAATATATCTTCATATCTGATTGTTGGTTCTGATCTTACTGGTGTTCTTGTTGATACTTCTATCTGTCTGACCTCATGTTGATCACTGATTTCTCTACTCTCTCCCTGTGTGATGAAGAGGTCTGTGTAGATCCGGTTCAGAAGTGTTGGGTGTCCCGCTTTGGGAATCCCTTCAAACAAACACTGAAACTTCTTCTTCAGGTTAGACTTCAGTTTACGTTGGCAGCTCAGAGCAAGAGTTTCTGAGAAAACAACAAATAATGTCAGTCAGTGGATGTTGAGGTCAATATGGGAAATGGCACCTTTTGTCAAAAGCCTACATTTCTCAATGCTCTGGTTCCGCTAATCCCAAATATGTGTTAATTACTTAAAAGTCCACACGATGAAATGGAAACTAGAGTGCTATTTACATGTTTCTTGGAAAAACAGCTAGTAAGGGACTCACAGATATTGATTGGTGTTTACAGTAGCCAATAGCACTAAATGAGCATTAATGCTACACTCCCCCAGACAAATGCAGCTACAGCAGTCCATTATCATACCAGTTCAAGAAGCAGAGCTAATTTGGTGGAAAAGGGCCTTGGGTGCCTACTGAGCCTGGTTCTGTTGTCCTCTAATACCAGCTGACTGCCCTTGTTACTCATTACTGATTAACAAGGGCATCATTTCATCTCAACATTAATGTGAAACAGTGACTCTAAATGAAAACTAGTCTGTTCAGGAATTTACCTCCACATTAACAACTTCATATCTTCAACAAATTATTCAGACAGTAGTCTAATGTAGGTTCAGAGTCCATTGTTCTAATACTTAAGTTTCATATTTCTGAAACAGTGTGTAGTTCTTAAAAGCATCTTACTGCTCTGCAGAGAGTCAGCCAGGTGCTCTTGTTTTATTTTCCTCAAGAAGTTCAGTGTGATATTCAGAAGTGCCTCTCTGCTGCCGCTGCTCTGCTCTTCTTCACCACCAATTACTTCATCATCTTCTCCCAGCTTCTCTGAGCATTCTGGGTATTCTGGACATAGAACTTTCTTGAACTTCTTCAGCTCGTTCTTCACAAAAGTAACAATGTTCTCTTCCAGCAGCTACAGGAGTAAAGTGTGTGTTGAAAATGTTCTTAAAATGATGGAAATATCATATTTATCTGCCTCTGCTGAGAGTTAACTCATCTGAAAACTGAAACATGAAGATTACTTTAACATGTATTTAACAACTCTCTGAATTATTGTTTCAACTTACAGTCATGCTACGCTGCATGTTATGAAATTTATTTCTTTGGCGCCATCTGGTGGTACTATCAAGAATGTGACAGTGCAGGTTATTGCACAGACTCAGATGAGGCATGGTGAGCTAACTGCAGCCTTTGTTGTTTATCAGCTGATAGAGACTTTATACACCTGCCTCCTCATGTCACATTTGCAGTTGATATTCAAACCACTATAACATGTGTCATAATGGGACCTAAGCCAGTTGGCGCTCAGCCAGTACTTGAAAAGAAAATGAATGTCAGCACCTCAAGGTATAATCAAACAGGTTTGAATGCGAGGGACTTTCCATGACTTTTAGCAAAACAAGAATAGCACTGAAAGTTCACTTGCTTTTGACTTTATGCTGATTTTGAAAGTATTTAAAACTGTATCAAATTCAGGTAGACATCACAGCATTCATTTCTACTGATGCACACGTCAATTTATAGCATGCAATTCAATTTCAGAGCACAGAAATTCAATGTTTGCACCACATGAAGTAAAAAGTTGTACATTCACATACTATGAATATGGAGTCCAGGTTTGCATGATGCTTGTGGGCAGGCCGACAACTGAGAACCTCTGATCTCTTCCGGTGAGGTCTACACCTAGAAAACATGAGTCATATTACACATGTTGCACGTGCACATGGACGCATGCAAAAGCACACTCATAATAATACTAATACTAACACTAATGCTAATACTAATAGGCCTACTATCACTATCTGGCTAGATCTAATGATATACCATCACCACTGAGCATTCTGTATTATGAGTGTCTGGAAGATGATGATGCAGGTGTTGGATTGCAGACAGCTGTAAGTTTGTTGACCAATGACAAAATAAACTTCATACCACAGGTTTAACCCTGATGTCTTTGAATTGTGGGAAGAAATGCATGCAGGTGACCAAAGAATGTTGAACATCAGGAAGCTGCCAGTAAATGGCATTAAAAAACAAAACTTAAAAACACCTTATCACATGACTGGCTTCCTTGAAGTCACCTGAAGAATTCATTGTTTACTCGTGTACATAAGTTATCAACTAAATTTAAGTTAACATCACAATTCTGACTGGAGCTCAGATATCTTTTGCTGTAAGTGGTGGTCAATAAAGTCACGTGAGAACAAATTCTTGAGGTTTTCAACATTTAAATTCCTGTTTATGAACTGAAGTCCACCTACAAAATTTTTGCTTGAAACGCAATGATTTATTAAAGTAGATGGCAATTAATTTCGATTGAATAATAACTAATCACTGCAGCTCTATGCTCAATCATATTAAAAAATTATAGTGCTTTTGTTCCTTATGTATACAAAAAAATATCAACCAAACCCTTTTAAATGTAGATGGAAAACTTAAAATGCTTTCCATTTACACAGATTGATCTTTTAATTGCACAGTTTTGTACAAAAATATTTTATCCCACATCATCAAATTCTTACATTTGCTTTTCAGAGATGCCTCTGTCCTTGAAACCAACAGGCTCAAACATGGACCGGTCACTCCTCATGGACACACAGCTGGGTACAGATGATGTTTCCTGCTTCATTTGACTTCAACACAACATAAACATTCAACATTCACTTCAAAAAATACCCCAAAGACATGATTTAAGACACATATAGACCTCTGCTACAATTAATAGTTTGTGAAAGTTGAGGATGCTCAAACAATACACAAAATCAAGATCAATCTAGGTGCCTCATTGATGAAAGAAATTGTTGATGGTTGCAATGAATTTTTTAAATAAAAAAGAAAAAATCCTTTTAAGTACAGATGGAAAGCTTTTTGCAAACATATTTACCAACAGATTTCGCTCACAAGTTCGTACAAAAAAAATAAAAAATCATGTTTCAGCCCACATCGTCAAATTCTTACATTTGCTCATCAGAGATGAATCCATCCTTGAAACCAACAGGCTCAAACATTGACCGGTCACTCCTCATGGACATTAAGCTGGGTAGAGATGGGTCTGATCTCTCCTGCTTCACTGGGCTTCAACACAACATAAACAATCAAAGTCGACTTTAGAGTTCAGCTCAGAGATGGTGAACAGTCATAAACAGTAAGAGAAATGTTTATCTTACCTCTTAGCTCTGGTCTGGCTGTCATGTTTCTCAGACAGAGAGACTTCAGAGGTAGAGACCTCGTCCTCTTTGTCCTCAGGCTCATTCATCGTGTAGCAAACACTCTCACAGGAACAAACTGGACTGATTTGTCACAGTAACAGCTCCATTAAAAAGTGTTTTACCTCAAAGGATATAATCGGTCCTATCAGCAGTATGTCCCATAAAGTCAAACAGTTAATCATACAATTAATTTGTGGGTAAGAATCCTCACCTGCATGTTAATTATATGGGGAACTCACATCCAGATCCAAATTTAAAAACAGTCCTCAGCCTCTGTGTGCTCCTCTGATTTATTTCTGTTACATCCTCATAACTTTAAGTGGCAGATTCACAAAGCTGCCCAACCAGTGGCAGGAAACAAAACCTGTGCCAAGAAACTCACATGGCATTTTTCTAATCTGTCTCCAGTACATGGTGGTAAATAACCTCATCCAGAGTGGTAATTTACTGTAATGTTATTCATGTGTCATTCATACTACTGCAGCCTACGTAAGAGGATATTCTATTGACTTACCCTAACCTTAACAATAGTAGTGACTAAGGGTGTTTATTTTTCCCAGACCTTAACTTGAATTGTTTCTTATTTAGGTATAATGTTTGTTTTTTATAGAGAAATACTTAAAACCAAGTTTTCAGGGGTTTAACCCTGACTCAGGGTTAAAACCAAAACCAAGCCTTAACCCCTAAAATAGTTGATTAACCTTATAGACCCAGAAAACATAGTCTGTCATCTTTGATATGAATGTGGTAGATAACATATTAAACTTATTTAACACGATTTAACAGCCTCTGGAATCACCATAAAGTTAGCAGTTACACTTAATGGGTGTACCTCATAAACTGGAACCAGATTATGAGGAATACTATATATCAAATGGTATAAAATGTAGATTATTAAATTATCTCTCACAACTGTTCATAATCTAATTAACTTTACTCTGCGATGGTTCTTTTATAGGTTCATTTGATTTCCAAAAATAGCAACTTAAGTGAACAGACTTGTTCCAAAGGATTGTTGACCGTCAGTGACCTGCTGTGAAGAAACAAAAAACACTTGTTTAATGACTGATCTCTTTTGTCACGTAACAGTATGTTTTGAATTCTTATGATTATTCAATGGCACTGACATTTCTTCTCCTTGTAGTTGCATTATTTTAATACCATGTTTGATTTGTTTATTTTACTGTTGTTATTCTTATTTTATTCACTCTACTTTTTGGATTTTTTTGCAAAGCACTTTGTAAAGTTGTTTTGAAAGTTTAGTTTTATTCTTATAATAGGCTGACACATTTCCTTGAAGTCACATGTGTTGAATAAAATGTACTTCCTGCAATCCAAATTTATCTTGTTTTTTTGTTGTTATTTTTTTTAGGTTCCATCTTTTTAAAAAAAGTAAAAATGAGAATTCTGACTTCAGCTCAGCCTTAATCTCTTATATGTTTTAATTCTTAGCTTCACCCAACAAAATGGAATCCATTGTGCATTCCTTCACTCTTGGACTCTATAGGTTCACTTTTAGACCCATCAGGCTATATTAAGTCAATATCTCACACAATTTTACAGGTAGTAGGCCAAGTGTTAAATGTAAAGTTATTTATTTCATACCTGGTAGGAGTAGTAAGTTTATGTTTATGGTAATGGTTTATGAATCATTCTAACATTTGTGTGAATGCATGATGGAAGAGGCTCCAGTTGTATTAACTACCAATGCATTTATAGCAGAAATGCAGTTGTAGTTGTTAAATGCTGTTAAATATCTGACATATCTGTCAGTCTTTGCATCAAGTTAATTTAGTCAGCAAGCTGGGTTTATGTCAGTTGATTTAAAAATAAAGAATCTCAAAGAAAGATGAGTTATGGGCCTTCTAATGTTTATTCATTTCATCTGATAAATACCTTTATTATAAATAATATACAATACAATTTGTTTATTAACACCTGTCATTTAGCAAAAGTAAAGCGAAGTAAAAACTGATGTAAACTGTGCAATCCGCGAAAGAACGTGCACACACACACACACACACACACACACACACGAGCGCGCGAGCAGATGACTGATCAGATGATGGTCACATGGTTCAGTCAGCTGATGCTACGCTCAGTAGCCGGACGGACGGTTCTCCTGCGGCAGAGACGGATCTGGATCTGACAGTCAGACAGGATGCCTTTCTCCGAGCTCTATTTTAACGTTGATAACGGCTACCTGGAGGGGCTGGTCCGAGGATTTAAAGCTGGAATACTGTCCCAGGCGGATTATTTAAACCTCGTTCAGTGTGAGACCCTGGAAGGTGAGTGAAAACTGATGCTAGCTAACGGCTAATAGCTAGCAGCCACGGCTAATTCCACCGGCTAGCGCAAGCTGCCAGTCTCAGAGCTAACGTTAGCTCGGTTTACATCAACGATAATACTGCTTATTATCTTACTATCTAAAACCCCACTTTTTACAGTTGTCACTTAATATCAGGCATTGTGCTTTGGGTTGACATTTTGCCCAATTAAAGACGAAAGGTCATTCGATATTTGGTTATATTAGCTTGCTACCTCCTGGGTCTTAGCTAGCTAGCTAGTCAGCTAATATAATGCTAGCTTAAGCTAAGCAAGCATAGGAAAGGGTTTTTGACGTATTGATCAATGATGGGCTTTTTAGAGGAAGTGAAATTACTGTAGGCAGAGATTTTACGCTGTTGCGTTAGACACTACCGTTTGGCAAAATGTCGTGTTTAAGTAGATTTAGCTTGTTAGCTCTATTGCACTGACACTCCCGCAGTTTATTATGGTTATCACCAGTTACAGTGACTGTGACCTCAGCCTCAATATAACTGAAACTTCACTGCAGTAAACTCTTCTTGTATAGCTGAGCTGAAATGTTATTCGAGTAAAGAGTCTGCAAGACGTCATACTAATACTTCTCACAGCTATACTTTGGACCATTTTCTAATCTTTATTACTCTCAGGACGGTTCTAGCGGCATTAAAATCAAAGGGTGAAAAAAAAAGATTGTTAATCACAATGGACTAGGGCTGAGCAATATATCATATATCCAGTATATTATATTGGATCACGAAATGTGACTAGATATCATGATAGATTTAGGATATTTTTATATTGTGATGTGGCATAAGTGTTGTCTTTTCCTTGTTTTAAAGGCTGCTTTACAGTAAAATTATGTGTTTTGTAGTTTGTTTTTACCCACGTAATCATTATGTTAACCTAACTTATGATTATTCATCAAAAAATCTAACTGGGTTAATATTTGTGAATGCACCAATAGTCCTCCCTAAAATCTTGTTACAATATTGATATTAGAACTATTGTGATATTTTATTTTGTCTATATCACCTGACAATAATACAACAAGCTGATTTTATTACTTTAGCTGCTGCCACCCCTGAGAAAACACAACACAATGAACAGATTAATCAATAATCAAAATGATGGTTAGTTGCAATCTAAGATATGATTTTTATTGGATTTATTTATTAAATGATAAATGTGATGTGTACAGCCTTTTTTGTGTATAAAATTAACATATCCTTTTAACTTAAAATGCATCTTTCCCTCTTTAACAGAATAAAAGTAGCCAGCCATGTGCAGAAAATTGGCAAGAATTGAATTTTACAAATGCAGAACAAAAACAAGCAAGCAGCAGTCAGCACTCCTTTTAAAATAAAGTAAAAATAATAAAATTCAGTAAGTAACCATGTAATATCATGGTAGGTATTGTCACAGTCCAGCACAGTATCAAGACTTTATTGCAACATTCAATGTGTTGTTACATCCCTCGTTCATTGATATAGTTTGTGTATTTCCAGAAATTTCAAGTCTGATCAAATTGCATATTATATTGTAGAGAAATTAAAAGCGATGGCTTGGTGGAAGTTGAGGAATAAAAATATAAGACTACAGTCTTTAACCCCTGTTAGGGGGTTGGGTTAGTAGTTAAAGGACAGCGGGCAGAGCATAGGGAATTGGGTATTATAAATTCAGTGGCAAAAGAATAAAATCGCCCATAAAAAGACAGCAGTATGCTTTGGAGAATGGCCAGCAGCAACGTTAAAGGGACAGTTCATCCTCAAATTAAAAATACATATTCCACCTGGCCTGTAGCGCTGTTTATCTTTCTGACAGAAAGAAAGTAGTTCCTACATGAACCTGCTCACAACAGGGTGTGTGGATCTTCTCTTATTAACACCAATAAGATAAAAGGCTTTCTAACCATCAGTGTGTCTCCCATGCAGATCTGAAGCTCCACCTGCAGAGCACAGACTATGGCAGCTTCCTGGCGAACGAGGCGTCTCCTCTCACCGTGTCCGTTATCGACGACAAGCTGAAGGAGAAGATGGTGGTGGAGTTTCGCCACATGAGAAACCAGTCATACGAGCCGCTGGCCAGCTTCATGGACTTCATCACGTAAGCAAAAAAAACTGTCTCTCTAACTTCATGAATTATAGCATCGCTTGTTCTCTTGTGTAGCTTTAAAGTTGAAATTAAATTAATTCATTATGTTTTATTGAAATAATCCAGATGTCTTGGTGTGATGCACTTAAACACATTTCCCCAAAGTTCAGCTGGACAGAGTTGATACACAACATTTCCATATAAGGGAAGTTGTGTAAACTGTAGTTTGATAAGTGAACCAGGTGCTGCACATGTGTGGCCTTTACTGATCTCTCAGTCAGGATGGTTCCTGTCCATCATCAACATGATTATCAGTGAAACTGTGAAGTAGCTTCAGCTTTCTGAGAGAAAGTGATGGATACACACACAGATTCACGATAACCTTTGACTCTCAGTGTGAACAAACTCTTGTGAAAGTGCTCATATTTTAGTCCATCAACTACAAGTCGCACATACTTTACATTAGTGACGACAGTTTTACAAAGCATACCAGAAGTTTTCCGGTTGATTTTTAACAGCCGTGAGAGACGCTGGTTTGAGTTTGTATCGGTACACTATGACAAGCAGCTTGGAGAAACTTGAAGAGTTTATCCATAAGAGGTTATTTAGTCACCTTTTTTCCTTTGTTAGCGTTCTGTTATAATGTGGTACTCTTTATGTTCTATTTACCTCACTGTTTCAATCTTTTATTTTCATAAAAGCCCTTCTAGCGACAGGTGTTGCAAACTAGCATCCGCTAAAAACACTGATACTTGCGTCGGTTAGGTGTTTCCAGTTTGTCTATGGAGGCTGTATTGTATCTGTCCCTATCAAATAATTAAATCAATGAATAAATAAAGCTGCAAGCAGGGGACTGTTCACGGAAGCATTCAAGTATGCTGACATCTGAGAACAGATGTAAAACATTTGTAAAGTTATCCATTGATGAGTTAAATTGTTGGGGGGGGGCAAAAAGCAGACATGAACACCATTCAAAATTTGTTTCTTCTAAAAATGGTGCTTGAGTGTACTTGAAAGCACCACAAATGTCAAAGTGCTTCCTGCCTATAAATGAATGAATGAATGCATTTGATTGATGCATTCTGACATAAGGTGACTAAGTGTCAATACATTTCCAGTCTCTGGCAATTTTCTTGTCTCAGCAGGTTTTTTATTTTGTGCTAAAATGGAAAGTTGGAAATAAATGTAAAATGTTAAGTTATGCTTTAAAAAACAGGTGGCAGTAGTGGAAAACATGCTGTATGATACAAGACACAAGAGATTTATTTATCATTAAACAACAGGGCTCTATAGTGAGATTTTGATTTTGTTCCCTGTTTGATTAATTTATTAAATTGGAGAGATAGAAAAGGTAAATCTCCAGCAACACTTGTAGTACTAGGAACAACTTTATTTGTAGACCAACGCGTTTCGGCTCAGGCCTTCATCTCAGGCTCAGGCCTTCATCAGGGTCATCAGGGATGACCCTGATGAAGGCCTGAGCCGAAACGTGTTGGTCTACAAATAAAGTTGTTCCTAGTACTACAAGTGTTGCTGGAGTTTTACCTTTTCTGGACATTTTTCTTCTCTCCGTGCACCTTGTTAGTGGGTGAAGTTGTGCCAGGAAACACCCACTTGTTCTTAAATTGGAGAGATAAAAATATAAAACAAACATCTTTACACAGAGAAGTGCTGAGGGTGAATTAAGCAGTTTCACAGCCTGAGGGAAAAGCTGCTCTTCAGTCTGGTGGTGCAGCAGCAGATACTTCTGTATCTCTTGCCAGGCAGCAGCAGGGTGAACAAACTGTTTTCTGGGGTGGGTAATATGTATGTAATGTGCACTATTATGAGCTAAAATTTACCATAAGACCTGTATGATCCTTTTTAACAAATAGAGGGAAAATGGTTTAAAAACAGCTGCTACAGAGTCTGATCCTGCTACCAGATAGATAGTATAATAGTATAATAGTATAATTGGCTTCTCCACTTTGTCATGACAACACCTGCTTTGTGACTTCAGGTACAGCTACATGATCGATAACGTCATCCTGCTGATCACGGGCACCCTCCACCAGCGGGCCATCTCTGAGCTGGTGCCAAAGTGTCACCCGCTGGGCAGCTTCGAGCAGATGGAGGCGGTCAACATCGCCCAGACCCCCGCCGAGCTTTACAACGCCATCCTGGTGGACACGCCCCTGGGTATGTAACAGGAGAGGGTGTGAGGACTGAACAGTCACGTCTCTTTCAGAACAGAAGATGGCGCCAAAGCTCAACATTCCTCTGCTGGTTTGATGTTTAAATTTTTTTTTT
>JAJHUR010003025.1:7678-37019 GCA_027495735.1 Lutjanus campechanus | reverse complement strand
TCTTATTCATTAATAATATCATGTTGTTGGTCCTCCTAAATTTGTGAATTTGCTCAGTTAAGTTGCACTACAATCAAATATTTAGGTCTAAAATATTAAACAGTCATTGACTACTGTTTAGTTATGATAGAAACAAACACAGGAGTATGTCATTTAGCCAAATGGATTTATTTGTCAACTGCATAGCTCACTTCTCCGATTTTTTCCATGTAGGCTACTGTCTGTCTCCATCTTCTATCTATTTATTTCTCTCATGTGTGTGTCCACAGGAACTTGTAGGTGCTAGTTCACTTGTGCATCAGCCTGTATGCTACTTGAGGGTCGCCCCCCTGAAGACCTCCCCTGGGCTAATATCCAACAGAATTTATCTGGAAAGTTGAAAGCTCAATAAAAACAAATTTCTTTTTAAAAATCAGTATCATGTCCTAGTATTTAAATATGTAGTATATATTATATATATTTAATATATAGTAGGCTATTTATATATAATGATCTGCTGTTACCCACCGCCTAATTTACCTGGCAACAGTCGAATAAGGGGAGTACCGGCACTTATTTTTTTCCACTTAAAGCACTGGTCATGTGCTGGTATCCAAACCGAGGTTTTTCATCCTCACTTATTCTGTCTTCTGTCTGAGAAATTTAAGATAAGAATATAAATCATGTTTGCATGAGGCCCACTGTCTCTAGGCCGTATCTAAAGTCAGTGTTGGTTTTTCTGTTTTGTGCTACTATAGAGGCATGACGGTGCCAAATAACAACCTCCATGGAAGAGGACCCACACCCTCTGTAGATATAATGACTCATTCCGAGATAACAAAAACACAACCATTCTTATTTTCAGGTGATTATCCACTAATGAAACATTCTTATCAATTTCATCTTCCATTTCTCCCATATTCTGCCAATAAATGCCTGTAAATGTTACACACTGGACCAATAAGTTTATGAATAGGCAACTAAAACACTTGGTTTGGGATAGATTGTGGTTACAATTAATAAAAAGGCAAATATTAATTAAAAGTTTGGTCATCTGCATAAGTCAAACATGCTACATGCCCATTCAATACCCTGACCTCCGCACCCTTACTCTCTGCTTCATGAAAAGTTGGCGCTATTACCTGCTCTGACACTTGGAAGTAAATCATGAGGTCCAGAGTTTCCCAAGATAGATAGAAGTTCTAGGGATACTGGGCTGGGTTTTAATTAAACCTCTAAGCTAGCTAAACTTATTTTGAAGAGAAAGTAAAGGATGTTTGCGTGACTAACGGACCTGGAGCTTGCTGTAGCTAATTTTGTGTACTACTGGATCCATCAGCATAAACATTTTTATGCATCTTCATGACTGTATGCTCAAGGACTTCTGAGAGTCACAATTTTGGAAAAACCTCAAAACCAACATAAGGGAATTTCTTCAAACTTGGCACAAATGATCAACTGATTGACATTTCGTGGTCAAAGGCCAAAGGTCACTGTGACCTCACAAAACACATTTTTGGGCATAACTCAAAACTTTATAAGCTAATTATGACAAAATTGAACACAAATATCTAAAAGGATAAAAGATGAGGTTGTGACATTTTATATCCAAAAGGTCAAAGGTCAGTGTCACTGTGACATCATAATGTTCAGCTTGCTATCAGTCCTCTGTACTCCTCTGTAAAAGAAGTCTGTAAGTGACTGATTTTATTAACTTTATGCTTAAGGATCTCTTGTGGTTCAGTGAAAAACATATAAAACCTATATACATAACCTGTAGTGACTGCTGACTCCTAACCCCTCTAAACTGGCTGGTGGGGGCCGCAAACAACTGCTAAGATAAGATAAGATAAGATAAGATAAGATAAGATAAGATAAGATAAGATAAGATAAGATAAGATAAGATAAGATTCCTTTATTAGTCCCACAGTGGGGAAATTTCTAGTATTACAGCAGCAAAGAGCAAAAATAGAGAAACATCAATCCGAAAAACAGGCCTTATCTATCGCCAGTGTTTGAGAAGTAACTAGTTCAATTTGATTAAACTACAATTAAGTTCTGTGTTAATAAATTACAAAATAAATGTAACTGTAATCCTTTATAGAGATGGAGCAAAAAATATGTTGTTTATGTGAATAGCAGTAACTAATCAAAATGTTAGTATTACAAAGGAATAAAAGGTTTAAATCTGATTATTCTTTTCAAGTTGCCTGGTGAAGATCTTCTAGTTTTGAGTTGAAATATGATAATGTTTTAAAGCAATGATATCCAACCTGGTGGTCAAAATAATGCTATTTTTTAATCTTCTTTTTTTTCATCAATGCCAATAAATCAACACTGATCAAAAACCACTGAAAAGTTTGGAATAAAACAGTCGGAGAAGAAAAAATCACTTGTTGAACAAACCATCACCCACTGACATTTGCAAACTGTGATGAGGGACTGCAGGTGACATTGCTTCATTGTAAAGGTGCAGTAAGCGATTCTTGAGAAAGACAGTTGATTGTTGAGTCTTGTTCCCAGATCATCAAATACTAATGTTTTGGGAATGAGCCTCAACAATCAGCTTACCGACCAAATTTCCCCAAGTGTCCCATCACAGGCTAGATTTTCTAAAGCCTAAAAACAGAGCCAAGAGGGGGAGCAGAAGTCTAGTTTTCTCTCAGACCACTTGAATTATATTATGCTGACAGGTTTTAATGGGATTTTGCCAAATAACACCAAAAATAAACTGCCTATCCCAGCTTTAATGAGTCACAAGGAAGTTTTAATCTGCCTTTTGCAGGTAATTGCATGCCACCTGTTTCTATCATCGCCTTTCATCATTTGGTTTTATTACTGTGAAACTCTAGCAAGTCTGTTAAAAATTCAGAGCGAGAGAGAAGCAGGTCAGTCGTCTGCTGGTCTGACGGTTGGCTCGTCAAATGAACAGAAACTCTCTGACAGACTCACAGTGAAAAAAATGTGGTTTGACCTTATCACAGAAGACATTTGGACCTCACAGAATGAGCCTTTACATGCTTCTCATTGCCCTTTACAGCAGCGTCCGTGTTCACACACACACTGAAGTCACAGAGATGATGATTACACAGTGACAGTGGTAAAGATGAGCGAGGCTTGTACAGAGTGCTTATGTGCTGTGTTTCAGTCATTAAGGCCCACGAGACACCAGAAATGACAAGACACGTAGTTCCATGTAAAGTTTTTTCTCCCCCTTCGGCCCGTCACTCACAATCATTCCCTCACACAGATACTACATGTAACAAATGTCAGATGTGAGTATAGTGTGTGTGTGTGTGTGTGTGTGTGTGTGTGTGTGTGTGTGTGTGTGTGTGTGTGTGTGTGTGTGTGTGTGTACATGTGTGTCAGCGTGTGGATGTTGGACCATTGACAGGCATGGAAGCAGCTTGTTGAACTAATAGCCTAACTAATGTGTCTACATTCCCTCCCTCCCCCCTCACCCCCTCTTCCCTCCGCAAAACTGACATCTACGAACCGAGCCACGGACGGAGGGAGGCAGAAAAGAGAGAGGAGAGAAAGGAGGGGAAAAAAGGGGGAGAGGAGTGCGTTGACAAGCGGCAGACCCTCTCGCCCTCCCGTCTGACTCCGTCTATCTCCACCTCGCTCCCTGAGGGTTTGTCTCTGAGGATGGTGCTATGATGAATAGGCCTGTCTCAGCTAACCTAGCAGAGACCAATTAGAGAGAAGAAGAAGAAAAAGAAGAAGAAAAGATAGAAACAGAAAAACAATGAGAGAAACTGAAGCAGAGGGAGAAGAAGAGACAGAGAGGGGAAAGAAGAGATCGAGAGGAAAGGCAGATAGGTTAAGAAGGAGGTAGGAGGATTGGGGTAAAGAGGAAAGTTTAAGACAATGCATGTTGGGAGTACTGTTGTCTACGTGTGTGTGTCTGTGTGTGTGGTGTGTGTGTGTGTGTGGGCAAGCTGTCAGTGCTGAGGGAGAGGCAGTGTGAGAGGGGCTGGCCTCTTAAGTCTTAACCTCGTCTGCTGCTGCAGGAGAGGCTTTGACAGCAGAGACGCACAAACAGGACTGACCCTCGCAAAACACTTCCTCCTCCTCCTCCTCCTCCTCCTCCAGAGAAACCTTTCACTGCTGCGCTCCTTCTTCCATGTCTTCCTTATCCCTCCTTCTTCCAGTTGATTATGCTGTTAGTCCTGATTATGTTAACAGCCTAGATCCTTTGTCCACCAAGTTGAACACATTAAGGTTTGATGATATTTTTTAATATCAGTAAATGAACTAATATGTGCTTGTAGGCCTCTATGGTTGATTGTTAATATTGGCTTTTACTGCTGTGTTTTTAGACTACATTTCCCAGAGATCACCTCAATCAAAGAGTGTGGGAAGTGGTACACATATCATTTTATTTCATTTTATGTTATTTTTTCTTTTTTTAAATTCCTGTTATTGACTTGTGTTTCATCATCTTATAACATATTATGTCATCAAATACTGACACTTTGGGATGGGAGCTACCAACTCACTACCCAGTGATGCCAAAAATAAACTCCCTCCCACAGCTTTAATTGAACAAGTAGTGATTCAAAACACCCTCTCTGTTTCCAGTTGGTCTTTGCTGAATAAAATCCACTGGCACCCAGTGATGTTTTCTGTTTCTGGCAACAATAGATTTATAAGTAGAGGAAGGCCAGTGCAGTTTGCATTAGCACTGATAGCCAACCTAAGAAAAAAATGAAAAAGAAATAAAAAATATTAACAGAAAATGTATGTGCTTGTTACCACAACTCGGTACAGGGTTACCAGGTCTGTGACTTTTGAAGTGTTGCTGCAGATGATTTTTTTTGTCTGCTGGTGGGATGAACATATTTTGCATGCAAATTACATTAATAATATCTATAAATATAATAAATATAAATAACCCTAAGCATGAACATGCACAGAACTGGCACACACCACACACATAAACACACAATTATGATGTACTGTTGGCTATTGGGCTGGTTTTGTCACACAGACCAGGCAACCCTGGCTTGGTACAATGCAGCAGTGCTACATCTTTCCTCATCACTCGGTGTCACATCCCCAACAACAGAGAACTGATATTGGACTATAGTAGGTCATGAATAAGCTATGTAATAAAGCAAGGCAATTGTCGAGTAAGCAAGCAATTCACTAGGTAATAAGAAAAAGCATCAAGGGTTTAAGCAAGTTTGTGTGTTCCTTTGCAGGACATACAAAAGACCTGAAAGGAAATGCAAGAGTTTTAGCTTCATTTCTCCATGCACACTAAATACATGGTATATTTATCGTGTCTAAGCAAGTGATATAACATTATTATGATGTCTTCTTTTGGCTAGAAATATATTTTAATCTGTGTTAATCTACCTAGGACATGGGTAAGGACATGAGTTATTACAACAGCAAACACAACAAATTTCATCTGTCAAAACTTTTTCACCTGTATTTACAGATGAAAAAAGTAACTTAGAAAAATTATCCTGGAAAAAATGTTTTTTCAACTGGCAAAACTTCCAAATGAAACCCAAATTTATAGTGATCTGATAACTGAAACATTTGCAAGTCATGAACATGACATCCTTTCCCATCTCTACCATCCATTCCACATGATGTGAACATTGCATTATACTGGAAAACTTTGGCTGCCCATGTTGGCCCAGTCTGGCCTGGGATCAAATCCCACTAACGCTTCCTCGGCTGTGTCTGCCAAGCTAATTTTCCTCCTTCAAACAAACATTTGATAAATGGCCTCCTCACTCTCCTATGCTAAAATAGGAAAACTCTCCCTGTACTCCTCCTCCTCCTCCACCTCTCCTTCCTCCAGATGATCACTACTCTGTCGTCCTCTCCCCATCTCTGAGACAATTACAAACATCCCGCTTCCCATTTATCACTAACAATTAAACAGCATGGACGGAGGCTACTTCATAAGCGGAGAGGAGAGCGGGAGGAGACGAATGCGAGTGGAATGAAGTAGAGTCAACAGTGAGAAAGAGAGAGGAAGGCTGACAGCACAATTAAGGTTTTTAATTCTCTGCTTGAGTGGGCCGGTCCAGTCTTTATGCTAATTAGGATGCCACGGCCATGTAATAAATCTCTATGATCCAGCCTCATTTCCCCTCTGTCTCTCTGTCTGTCTCTTTCACACACGCTCACACACATTTACAACAGCACAGAAAGTTCACCCATTACTTTTTATGGCTGCACCCTTAGGCTGGAGTGTTAATAGTTTTGATAAAATTGTTTTTTCATGCAATTTTTAATGCTTCCCTGAGATCTGAGAGCCACAGCGTGTCAGCACACACTGTTTACTGGTTGGCCAAGCATTCGCTGCCTTGGCTCAACGCCTATACCACATGTAGTTTCTCTCCCTGTTAACTCCCTTTATTAGTGTTTTTCAGGAATGTGGTTTGCATGCGCTGCGCTGCTGGACTGCACTGTATAAACACACATTTAGAGGCACAATGAATGCAGAAAATATTCTCTTATTTCTCTCTCTTTTTCTCTTATCCGCTCATCTCCATTTGACAGACATGTCTAATGATAACATCCTCAGATGGGAAGAAAACAGCACAACAATCCGCAGATAATTGGGCAGGCACATTTAAAGACAAGGAGAGAGGAAATGAGAGAGAAAGATAAATGGACAACTGCGTGCTGTTTGTTAAAGTAGGAACTTGCAGATATATTTTCACCCTCATTTAGATCACGAGGACGCACACTAATCAGTCTTTTTTTTCTCTTGTTGATTCCTACAAAGCCAATTTAAACACAGAATCTGTGTAAAAATCAACTACAGTTGTATGTTCATTAAATAAATGAAGGTAAAAGCAGCTCCGAACAAATTGAGGTGGATTTTTACTCAAAGAAACACACAATAAGATAATTTTACAGCAGAGCTCAGCCTTGCTGTCCAACTCTGCGACCAAACATCCTCAGCTTGGTTATCGGGTGACGCTTCTCCAGTTTCTTCTGATGGTAGAACACTTTCTTACTGGTGGTGCCACTGTTAGCCATTTTGTGTTGCGTGAGGGTCAAAACAGCCACGACCACAACCACCAGTGCCAGGTGAAGCAGGTACAGGGCTACGTGGAAACAAGTCAGCAACAGGGAGACACAGATGCTGGCAATGCACCAGGGCCAGGCCAGGAGCAGCAGCAGGGAGTGATAGGCAGAGCTGAGGACAAGAATCGGGATGGACAGCACGAGTCTGAGCAGGGTGGAGGTGAACCAGATGTACAGAGACAGAGGAGACAGCAGAAGAGACGCTGCTGCCTCGCTCATGGATACTGCCTAAAAGATAAAAATGGAAAGGCTGGGCTATGACTACTGCATTGGCATATGATGATGTTTATTGTGATGGACAATATCATTGCTAGGTTAGTGAACAGCAGCTACAGCTTCTTTTTATTTTCTCACCAACCTAAAACAGAAAATAACTGTATGGCAACTCTGAGGGGACACGCTACCTCAAATGCAAAAAGCTTTTAAATCACCATGTTACAATAGTAGAGAGCTCAGTGGTTGACGACTGCTATTCATTGGCATCGTCTATTAGCACCAACCCTAGGGGAAACATATGCTTACCCAGCACCAATATATTATCCCTTTATAAAGTTGATGGTGAACTAAGTTTGCACACAGTTGCCTATCTATGTATCAAGCAGACACAGAGCATCATCATTAGTTTTCAAACCAAAAAAACAACCAAAAAAAGAAGAAATACTTCCATACTCCTCGTCTGGTGTAATTCGAGTCTCTAAAAGCTCCGACATGCCAAGTTAACTCAAAAGGCGCCATTTTTACCATGCTCTGAGCCTAAATCATCACTGTAGATCCTTCAGCTTGGAGTCACATTAAGGCACGCATGCACACTGTCTGAATTGGGTGTGTGTGGTATGACAGCATGCGTGCATAAGTGAACAGCCTGTCGGGGCTTAAGGAGACTTAGATTACGAACAGTATGGAGTAACAGTATGGAGGCATTTTATGTTTGGAGGTTTTTTTGGTTGCTTTTTCCATTTGAAAACCGGTCACCATTCACTTACATTGTTTCTGAGATTCTGTGATGCTATTTTCCTGTGAAACTCCAGCAGTGTTTTGTGGACTAAAAAACTAAACCCGATCTTCCATCGGCATGAGGGTGAGTAGATAATGACTGAATTTCCAATTTGGGTGAACTGTGCCTTTAACTTCTCTGTAAAATTGTTGATATTAGTTACTGACTGTGCCTTTAGTGTTCTGCAGGTGCAGCCTGATGGAACTGCTTCTTTTTTTGTCAATTAAAATAAAGAAAGCTTTTGGAAAAGTTTTTACTGCAACCATTCAGCTACTAGGGCTGTCCAGATTATTTAAATATAGGTTTTTAGTCCTGAAAAGGTAGTAGTATTCAGTATTTGACAAAAATGAAAAAAAAAGAAATTTAGAGAAAACTAAACTGTGGGTAACTACAATCTTTTTAAAAATTTCTTATCCATCTTTTGACCAGGGAACCACTGTATCATATCATGAGTGTCTACTGCGCCAACCTACCTCACAAGCATTTCCATGCAAGGTATCATGAGATATCTGAGCCTTGTGAAGCCCTGAAAATGTACAGATATGCAGACAGAAGAACAAAAAGAAATGGATGTGTCATGCAGCTGCCTCACAAAAAAAACAGCAAGCTTGTTGGACCAAATCGGTATAATAGCATTTCTCAAGAAACATAAACTCACATAGGAAAAGGAGACTGAAAGCAATTGCCAGCAGAAACCTCATTTCTCCTGAATGCCTTTGCACTCACAAGCTTGAAAACAAACAAACAAACAAACAAACCAGTTAAACACTGAGCTGCTCTAATCTGTTCCAGCATTCACACATGATTCAATGACAGCAACAGCACATTTTAATAACTCAATGATACCAGTACAGTATATCATAGATTGTCATCTTCACTTACCCAAAATTGCTCCCAAACTGTGTGTTACTGAGTGCCAGCTCACTTTGATGCACAGTGCTCTATGTTTTGCTGAATGTCTCAGCTTTAATTCAGTAATCCTGCTCAGGACATTGTGCAAGACATGCTGCTTTCTTGCTCTAGTTTTCAAATCAAAGTGGACTGAACTGCACAGTTTAAGGATTTTTCAGCGCCACCTGCTTGAGTGGAGAGGCAATGACAAGAATCATTTCATGCACCAGATCATGACAGGATTTAAAGGAAGGAAGAAGCAGCAGGTGTAGGCGGGGACAGCAGCGAAATTTATTTTAGCCACCTAAAATCACCTAAAAGTGAACATGATAGTAAAATACAGCAGAAACCTGAATGCTTCGGCCCCACTCCAGAGAAGGCCCATCTCTGGCGTGACTCTGCACACAAGTGGTATTAGAAAAGTGCCAGTGGAAAAGCCCCATCTGCCCCCAAGGTAGTGAAAATATTATAAATATAGCATTCGCTTAAACACATATTGATGTTTATGGTAGGCCTTTTTCGGTGTCTAAAATACATTATGCTGCTGACCCTGCAGTACAACACTTAGCTTCCTACAACTGTACTCTGCTATATACTGTAGGTAATACATTGACTATGGATAAGTACCTCATACAACCTCACTTTGAAAAATCTGAACTACCCCTTTAAGATTTTTTTTTTACAAGCCGAAAATCCTGAATCACCAACCGTCTCTGTTCCTCCTGGGGTTGGAGAAAATTAAACAACAGCAACAAACAGAATTTATGACATAGAACCAAAATATTTTATTGAATAAGCACATGTCTATCCAGCTCATTTTGGTGGCTCTTTTTGTGAAGAATCAAGAATGGCCAGAAAGGAGAGAGTCTCTCCTATATGTGAGAAAGGTGACAGCTGGCTTATAGTCCAGCTGTTGTCCACACACACACATGCACACACAGCTCTGCTCCTCCAACCTCAGCCCAGCAGGAGACATTACCACCACTGGAATAATGTGGACGATACGGGGCTGAGGAGGATGTTTTTTTCTTTATCTCTCCAACTCCAACCTTCACCCCTGTCTTAAATTATCATCCCCACCACCCATCCTCTCTGAGACTCTATTAAGGTTAAACCCCCCTTATCATCCTCTCAACCCACCATTACCCTTCGCCTCCCTGCTGAGCCACCAAGGAGAACCTGCCAGAAGTAAATGCCAATCAGCTGCAGCGCTGTTTGACTAAGTGGCATCTTGTCTGGGAACAGGGAGGGGAGAGGAGCCCTTCGACTCTTCTGTTTTACCCTGTTCAGATGTTGCCGGCAATGATCATCATTATTTAGTCATTCAGTCAGTCATAACAATCACGCCCCTACAGCCATTTCTGCCATAACGATGATCATCCACCATTTTGAGCATCAAAGCTGAATCATTATCCTTCATTAGTTTATTGCATTTACTTTAGAATAACAAAGAATTACTGTAGTTCAGTGACCCAAAGTTTTATTTTTCAAGGTGTTATACACTCCCCTTCTTGTATTGTTCTCCCTGTCTTCGCTTCTCTCTCAGGTGCTCCTGATTTGGGTGATTAGTGGCCCTGCTCCATATTTAAAGGTCCAGTGTGTAAGATTTAGTTTTCATTAGTCTATTGTCACCTTAAAATATGAATGGTTTTGTTTTCTTTTCCTTTGAATGAGATGTTTATATCAACAGCAGCTGTGGATCCTCTTCCATGGAAGCCATCATGTTGCACTGTCATGTTTCTACAGTAGCCCAGAATGGACAAACCAAACACTGGCTGTAAAAAGGGCCTTTCGTGTTTTTTACGGCCCCAGTAGGTTATCCTACACGCTTGGAAGGAGATGGTGAAGTGAGGTGTTTGCTGTCTGCAAGCTCACCACTAGATGTCACCAAATCCTTCAAGCTGGTCCTTGAAAGAAAGTTGGAGGAGTTCAGTCCCGGACAAAGCAGCCTCCTGACCGTCTCAGTGTTTCGTTACTTTTGCTCCTTATGTTATGTTAATTTCTTTTCTCTGGCACTCCTACACTTTAAATAGTTTGCTTTATTTCTATTCCTTCAGCCAATTTTATTCTATTTTTTTATGAATAGCAAAGAGGGAACTACATCTAAATCTCGCTATACAACCGTGCTGTATAATAGTAAATAAATCTGTCTTGTATCTTGAGGAGGGGTCTGGTAGTCCAGTTTTCAGGGTTAGTTTAGTTATTTAAACTGTTCACTTGTGTGGCTGGCCCAGACTTACTCCGTTCTTCTGTTCACTTTGGCCTCCACAGACTCCCAGTTTTGGTTAACATATGGCACTGATTGTAAAAAAAATCATTTTGCTTTAAAATGTAATCATCAAGTGTGGCATCCTCTTTATGTAGCTCATCACAAAGTTGAGCCAACTGTTTCTTTTATTGCGGCTTTAACAGAAGGATAAAATATGCCATAGCTTTGGCAATACCAGGGCTTAACAGTACGGGTTGCCTGCTTGCCTTGTACAAGTAAAATACCAGGAAGTGAGCCATCTCGCTTTCTGCTCATCTCTGTTGAGTTGCACATGTGGAGTACCGATAGTGCACTCACAAGAAAACTGCAGTGGGTAAATAAAACATTTATTAACTCAAGTGCAAGTGAGCCTTCAGTTGTCCTGGAAACAGAAAGTTAGTTGGTCATGTTTGAGGATGTGGATGAAACACCAAGTATGTAGTGCAAATTTGCTGGGCATGTCCTGTTTCCAAAAATCTCTGGACTGCAATAACAAGTGCCAACAGCATCTCAGCTAGGAGGGCTCCCGACATGTGCTTGTACAAAATATTAACACTGAGATAAGTCAGGTAATCACAAAACTGATTACCACAAAGTATCGTGACTCAAAAATCACACTCCACTGTGAATGCTCTTCAAGAGAATGGGATTGACCTAGGCAAGCAGTATCACATAGTCAAAACAAGCCTATTTAAGATGTGAGAGCAGCTCACAAACTAAAGTATTTAAAATGATGAAACACTGTAGACATTTGGCACCTTTCACCACTTATACCGATGGGAATGCTGTCACTAAGCTAAACTATCACCATCAATCTTTGTACCAAAGAGGAGTGAAGCCTCTAGAAGACGAACAGAAGGATGATGACAGAGTGTAAAACACACCACTGCTTCATCAAACCGCTGAATGAATAAATAAAAAACAACATCTGACATCAAGGAAGTGGATAAATTCCTCTCAATCATCTGTCTCCCTAAACACAAGCATATTACATTAACCAGAAACCATTTATTTAGCTCCTTTTACATGCCAGTGGAAATCTTACGGACATAATGTGACAGACAGTTTAAAACTAGACGAAAAGCACCGATAAGAAATAAAAGCAGACACTTCATACAGGACAACCATGCAAAAAAAAAAACCTCATGGTGTAAGAATTGTAAACACATGTACATCAAAAAACAATGACAGTAAATTAATAATGCTCTGCTTCTTCTTTATGTTATTCAATCAAGTTTAGCACCTACAGGGGAGAATAACAACATCAAGACATAAATATGTTAATAAGTAGCCAGAAGGAATGCTGTAAATAGCGTTGTTACATTTCAGAAATACACACATTCATCTCAAGAGGATTGACAGAGATCCTATTCAGCTTATGAAGAAGAGAAGTAAAATAACAATATTCTACATAAAACAAGATACGCTGTACAGGATCCTGACATGTAAAGCTCATACATTTAATGTAACATGTACTCTGGGGATTGAAGCCTGGCCTATGGGCAACTTTAAATATTCACTATGAATAATGAAGGACTGATCATTAATTGGCTAAGACACCATCCTATGTCTGAATCTGTGCATCAATCACTAATCAATCATCCTTTATTCTTGGATATAGAATCATGTTGCTGACATGAAAAGGCCAGTGGAAAGTGCATTATTTAGATACTGGATGTGGAGAGGATGTCCTCCACCAGGTGCTTGTAGACCCAAGCGTCTCCCTTCAGCCTCTGGCGGCGGACCCCGACGACTTCCGGCCTCTGCAGCAGGCACACCTCCAGCTCAAACGCCATGGTTACCTTCCCAAAGTCGCCCCAGGTCTGACACTTTAGGGTGTACCTGAATGAAGAGTGGAGGAAACAATGAGGACCGGATCAAAGACTGGGCTGCCAGATCAGAGAATGGAAACAGACGTGTCTTATTACCCTTTCTGTGTGAAATCAACATTTTTCTCTGGCAGGATGGAGAGGATCTGGTTAAGAACCTGGTCTGGGTTGGTCTGACTGGTCAGAGTAACGTTATACTGCGCCTACAGAACAAAGACAGACACAAACGTTGCGATGTGTAAAATACTTAACGTGTGACACAACAGGTGACAAGGTTTGCAACCTCTGTATACCTTGATCTTGCGTGGGCCGTCCCGCAGGGCTCGTCTCTTGCTGGGAGTGAGCATGGTGATCACCTTATCCAGGCCTCTCTCCAGGGAGCCAAATACCTTTCCTCCTCTCTTCTTCTTCCCGCTGTCTCCCATTACAGCCATGTCCAGAGACCGAGACCTTGAATGAGAACAGGTTCTCATGTTTAATTACTTTGATGGGGCGTTTGGTCAAACTGCTCTTACCTAAACCTTCAACTAGCTCATAGGTTTACATTTCAGAATGAGGACAGAAATGATAATGTGACATTTTAATCTGCCCGGCACATTATTCCTTTTCTATCTTGAACTCTGCGCAGCGATGAGCACTTGAGACATATCTAATGCTGGGTATTGTACAAAAATCTTCCATATCAGCACCAAGAGCAATACCTTGACTTCAGTTTCAATACCAATTTTATAAAAATCCATTTTAACAAATTTAGAAATTACATCATGGTACAAATCTTTAGTTTCATTTTTTGTTAGTCTGTCCACTCTTCCAACAGTCACCAACTCTGGTTTGGTCAAAATAAATCCTCACTTTACCGCGTGTAAAGAGTGTAGAAAGTCGGACTCTGCAGGCTGTTTTCCTCTCACTCCTCATCCAGCTTAGCGCGCTCATGGTCCGCTGAGTAGGTGTGAACTGCGCCGCTGGATGAGAGTGCAGTGCAGAACAGAGGCTGTCACTCTGCAGACTGTTACATTAGCAAAATAAAATGACAAACATCGCCCTAAAAATCGTCCAAAAAAGCAATTGACGATGGATTGTCTAATCGCCCAACGCTAATTTGAGCTTTCACTTGGTGTTTAGTCTGAGATTTGAATGTGTCACCAAAGTTCTCATTGAACCTCAGTTCGGTGCGTTTGATCCCTTTACACAGCGCGGCGCACACTTCGCATACTCATCATTTAATATTTTGAAGGATTATGAAGTATTTCCACGCAAAAATGGTAGCAGACATAGTGTTGTGTGTCTCATATGGTGGAGCCACAAGTTAATCTCCTAACTGCATGAAGGATCAGAAGTGTATGAATTGGTACTTTGTTCTTGTTAATCAATTAATTATAGCCGCAGTAAGCTCTACCGTCATATGCGTGCGCACACACACTCTCCCCCTCTCTTTTCTGCGCATTCGCCACAACCTCTGGTAGCATCGTTCATCCCTTTAATCGCCAATATATGATCGGATCGCCAATCGGCACAAGCCTAATATCCAGTGACATTTTTCAATACTCGATAGTATAGAAGCAATTTGGTCGGTGCCATAAAAGTGGTAAGCCTCTCCGCACACATCCATTCCATCTATCCAACTCCGATCAGCCCCAGCGGATTGCATATTTTATTTTACATAAGGCGCCCTGTAAGCCCTTGCCTATTGACAGACTGTGGAAAGCAGACTTCTCTCCAAACAGCTCCAACTCAAATTGGAAACTAATCTGGCAGAACATGCATCTACCTTCCAGGAACCACAACTATCAAGTTATACATTTTAATTTGATACACAGAACAACCTTTACCCTGCACACACTGCATATATTGAAAGCTTTACCATCACCAAACTGCCCCCTATGCACTAAAAATGCATTGGGTACCTTTTCTCATATGGTGAAGGAGTGTCCAAGGGCTGCAGAGTTCTGGAAGAGGGTTTCAGAGTTGCAATCAATCATATTGTCCATAACAATTCCTTACATGCCGGAAGTCTTGTTACTTAATGACAGCTCTAACTTGACCACAGATGTCTCTGGTGGATTAACCCTACAGCAGCCAAGAGAATAATAGCTTGTAGAAGGAAAGCTCTTCACTCTGTCAATATACAAACATGGTGTCTTGACTTCATAGATAGCCTAAAGCTAGCATGGAATACTGGGGTGCCAACATGCACCAAGCAAAAAAGCAAATCACAACACATCACAACCAAGCGAGTACTATGATAAAATCTTCCATTTAACTATTCTATATGTTCCTAGGCTCCAAGGTGAGTGGGTGGTGGCCTGATTATTATTTGTAATCTATCATCTTGTAACCCCACCCTATAATTATTTTTAAATGTCAATAAAAATTGATCACAAAAAAACAAAACTATAATGTACCATTTCCAATTACTGTCCAGTTCTTTAAAAATTTAAATTGGTATTTTATAAGCCCGAATGAATGACCAAAGCTGTTGATGGACAAGGGTTAATATTTTTGGAATCAAACACATCACCTTTTAAATGTGGTTCAGTCTCTTTAGCCAACAGGCAACACTGAAGTCTCAAGCAATCTTACATGTGAACTTTAGCCTCCTCCTGCCTGATCATCGTCACGATTTACTCCATTCAGCTGCTAACACGCTCATTTCCCCTAATTATGACTCCCACCACAGGACCTCTGGCGGTCCTGCAGGACACTCACCTTCGCTCAGGACTGAAGGCCAGAATTTCAATGTTTGGAGGGTCCTTGTTCTCTGCTGCCCTCTTCTTACTGTGCTCTTTAGATGCACTGCCACCACCTACAACGCACAAAGGAATACACACTTTGGTTCAAAAGTGAATATGCACATGTTCACTTCATACACCCCACACATACTTTTGCTGTGCAGCCAAACATTGTTCAAACCAACAGAAAATGTTTCTCAAAATCCAAATGTTTCTAAAGGTATTAAATTTGCAGAGCTGTAACGACTGATCAATTATAGCTCCAACGATTACTGGCAACTTTTTTGATCATCGATTTTTCAGTCATTTTTCAAGGAAAATTTTCAAACATTTGCTGGCTCAAGCTTCTTAATTGTAAGGACTTGCTGCTTCTCTTTGTCATTTATGGTAGTAAATAAAGAGTCTTTGGGTTTTGGACATTGCTTTGACAAAAGAAGAATTCTGAAAATGTCACTTTGGACTCCAGGAAACTGTAAGGAGCATTTTTTTTTTTTGACATCTTATAGATGGCAAGGCATCTGATGAGGTCACCTTGGTGTCTACGAAACTGCAATGGGCACTTTTCATTGTTTTAAATGTTTTAGAGACCAAACAATAACTCAAGAAGATAATCAGCAGATTAACTGATAATAACACAAATGTCAGGCAAAATTTTAAGTAGATTATGCACAAGACATAGGCAATATAATCAAGCTGCAATAATAAGTCAATTAATCAATTAGTTGTGAGCTATTAAATTAATCACCAACTATTGTGGTAAGTGATTAATGTTTTGAGTCTCTTTCTTTATGTCCAAATTCTCTGGTTCCTTCAGTCCTCTTTGACTGTAAACTGAATACCTTTGGGTTGCGGACAAAATATTATTTGAGGAAGTCACCTTGGGCTTTGGGTAACACTGAAATGAACCGATCTGATCAATATTTTTCACAATTTCCTGACATTTTATGAATCAAACAACTAATTGATTAATTGAGAAGATGATGGACCGATTAATTAATAATGAAAATAATTGTTAGTTGCAGCCCAACAGCATATTTCTATCTGATGGAATGGTGTAACGACTGAAAAACAAAAAGCATACTTAAATATTTCACTAAGTGTCTCTCTGAACCTTATAACTTCAATGTAGACTAGAAAAATGTATATATGATACTATCCAGGTGATATGGAATTAGATGATTTTTCCAAACCTCAAAACCTCTCGAGAGGAAATAAAATGAGAAAACTGGATGGGGTTAAATGAGAAACTGACCAGTAAATCCCTGTGCTCTTATGCATGGAAGTGGCTGGCTTTGACATTGGAGTTATGAACACAAAGGCTTTGGTATACACAGAAAAAAGAAGCCTGACATGCACACACACACACACACATCGTGCACACACACACACAAAGAGAGAGGCTAGGCTTTAGTGGCAAGAGAACACATGTCACTACACCCCACGTGGGACAGTGAGCAGGGGAAAGAGACAGCTACACCTGTCACAGCACACGCCTAGGGACAGACACACACAGACCACATTTTGTGTGTGTGTGTGTGTGTGTGTGTGTGTGTCAGAGGCAGCATGTCTGCACTGTAGCTTAGAGAACAAGAGGCTGTAAAGAGAGCAGGACCGAGCCAGATTCCAAAAGGTTTAACACCAACTGGGTCAGCTGCAGCGCGTTGTGGCCAAGTTTAAAGAGGAAACTAATGAGGCCGGACGTCTGAGCAGAGAATTCACTTTGACAAATAATTAAGACTTTAATGATTCTCCATTCATATTAGTGCCCTTCATTTATAGATAAGTGAACAGAATTAGCTTCCTGATAATAACCTCACCTTTGAGTTGACAGTGATAATAAGAGTGTATGTGAGTGAGTGTGTGAGTGTGTGTGTGTGTGTGTGTGTGTGTGTGTGTGTGTGTGTATGTCCATTTTCCAGTGGCACAATGACAGCTAAATCATAGAAATATGAGTGGCTTTGGGATAAAAACAGGCCGAATAAATGAGTTTATTACCAGAAGACAATTTACTTGCAAATGTGTGGCATGTGGATGTGGCACTTGTGATTATGAGAGCGGCATGAAGACTGAGCGAAGGACAGATAAATGAAAGAGAGCAACGTGGAGAAGGGCAGTTGGCTAATGCAAATAATCTAATAGAGATTGTACTTCAAAGCCCTTGTTTGGAACAAAAACAATTACAGTATACAAATAAACTGCATGATGGACTGAAATGCTGCACTGTCTGCACCTCCGGTTGAGAAACTGAGAGAATCCTCTTACCTTTAGGTGTGCCTGCATTCGTTTTAGTACCACTGACGTTTTGGTTGGGTGTGGTCAGGATGTTCTTGTTGGGCCGTGTATTCTTCTTACTGGACACAGGAGTTCGAGGTGGGGGCAATGCAAATATGTCAACATCTTTGTCCTGCACAGCAATGTTCTCCTTGTTCTCACTGGCTCGTTCTTGGTCTCTGTCCCTCCTCTCCTGGCGATGTGGTGTTGTCGTTCGCCCCCTCTCTGGGGTTGGGCTGTAAGCACACCGTTTCTCCACTGATGGAGATGTCAGTCGCTTTAGAAATATAAAGAAGAGATAAATGTGGAATGAGCAGATTTCTCTGGAAGACAAGAGCCATGGCCCTAACCTACTGCTGCTAACAAGCCTGAAGACAAGGACACGGGACAAAACACCTGAATTTAAGATTTTCCTTACATAAATACATGAAAACACCTTTAAGACTCCTTAATGTGTAAACATGGCGTTGATCTCGCGAGACTTCGGTATGTGCAGCCATTAGGATATATAAGAAGTCTCACAAGATCGATGCCATGTTTACATCCTACCGGCTACATGCAACAGCTGATATTTCTGCTAAAAACATGGCGAAAATGGTGTCTTTTGTGGTTAATTTTTAATGTCGCGGCTTGCGGACACTTGGATTACACCACACAAGCAGGATGGAGACATTTTGTGTTTGTTTTGTGTGCTATTTTTAACGTTTTATCCGTGGTCACCATTCACTGCCATTGTACTGGATGAGGCTGCTACCCTGTTTCTCCTAAAACTCCAGGATTGTTTGGTGAACTGAAGATCTTCACTTATCATCACATCGGCATAGTGATGAGTACATACTGAATGGCTTAATCTCACAGAGTGGAGTAACGCTTTAAGTGTCATACTAAAGGAGAAAAGTTGACATGTTTTGTGCATCCAACTCTAGGTTTTTAATCCAAACTTGGATTGGAGGAACGATGTAGAAGACAGCAAAAACATACATTTGTCCAAAATTACACATACCGTGTCTTTGTTGTTTGCAGATCCATCTGGCTGACCTCTGACCCCCTGGGGTGTATATTGTGTGACTGAAACCCATGGGCAATCATCAATGTATTCTGAGCAAAGGTCCAGAGAGCCCACAATCACAGCGTCTTCATCCTCACTGAAATGAAGGGCGTCCCTAGTCTGAGCATGAGAGAGAAAATAAGAAAGGGACAGAAGGGAAGGGACAGAAAGGGAAAGAAGACAAAAAGATTCATAAAAACACTTGGAAACAGTAAGTGAGGAACAGGGTTAAGACCAAACCAGAACATGCAGCTCTAAAGGGTTAGTCAGTCAGTAGCCCAGAACACAGAACAAAGCCTTTTGGGAGTTGTGGTCCCGAGTCTGACCTGTATTCCCTGGTGCAGTGGAGAGCAGGAGTCCTCACAGACTGTTGGTTCAGGGCGCAGGCGGACAGGCTTGCCCCTCTGCTTCTTTGACAGCAGCAGCAGGTAGGTGGCTGTGATATGGTCATACCGCCACTGCAGGAGTTAAGATGTGTTAGACTGCTTATCAAATAGACGGTATGGAAAATATTGTGTTTGTACAAAATACAAGGGGTACAAAGTCATCGACATAAGCAGGTGTCAGCACCATATCACCATCCATAACACAACAAAAATCAACTGATTACAATTTGATCAGCATAATAAACATCAATATCAACACTACAATGTGAGTACAGACACACACCTCCTTGACCAGCGCTGCGGTGCTCTCCCTCGATCTCTTCAGGCTGACAGCCATCTCAGTGATACAGTCCACATCTATGTGACCAAGCTGGAAAAAACAACAACACAAAGTCTAAGACAGATGCTTCTTTTTAAAGAACATGTTTATATTTGAGCACTAAAAAGATTCTCAAAAAACAATCTTCCTATCAAGGATTATGTAACTGTTTTAAGGAAATGATCTGAGTGGTGACTGACAGCAAAATCCTCAAATTTTCAGTTTGAAATCAATAGAAACGTGCCAAAGTAAAATAATGCCCATAAACAGTTGAAGGCCAATATGGCGTTTGCAGTTCTGTTCATATACATTTATGTTTGTGTATGTAACAGTGCTGTCATGTATAAGTGTGTGTGTGTGTGTGCGTACCGGCTGCCTGCTGTGCCACTCCACGGGGCTGTTGTAGTCTTTCATCACCCAGGGATGGTCCAGCAGCTGTCGAACAGTAACACGCCGCTTGGGGTCCACCTACAGGACACACACAGAAACTACAACTCATGATGCAAGAGACTACACATGCAAACATCTACAGTATGTCTAAAATATTGTACATTTTGTACAGATGAAAATAATATTCTAATCATGTATTTTTTTCATGTTTCTCATAAACTCAAATTTTCCTCTACCGTTGTATTATGGCAAGTTGATCTGACAGATGCACAAAAGCTAACTGAGTATTACTGTTGTGCAATGAGAAACACTGTGTAATTAACTGGTGACTCACTGAGAGAAATAAGAAAAAGTGAAAGGCAGAGTGGAGTGAGGGTAGATGGTAGAAAAAAAGAGGAGACAGAGTGATTGATTATGTACCTGCATCATTTGGTTGAGAAGGAGGATGCTACCTGGAGAGAGCCACCGGGGGTTATCATATTTACCTCTCTAAAGAAGACAAAAAAGCACATTATGAAACATTAATACATTAGAAACAAACATAGAGCTCCCTGGTTTTGTCTTAGATGGCAATATTCTCACATAAGAAGAAATGTAGGAAATGGACATGATATTTACGAACAATGTAAGAACATAATTTATAAATTCATATAGTATCTAGTTTTATCAGCAGTCAGATTATAGGAAGATCTTCTTTCTGTTACTGTGCTCCACACTCTTGGAAGTGGCTTGAAAAAAAAACTCAAAATATGTCTTCATTGATATTGCTGAGACAGTTCAAGGGTTTAATTGCCAATTTTATTGATTGAAATTGTTACTGCTTTTAAAGCGATACTCCACCCAAAAAGGAAGATTCACTCCCAGGTAGCATATAAACACGGTGTCGATGTATCGCGAGACTTCGTATATCTCTTAATGGATGCACATGTGAAAATAACGCGAGATTTCTTGTGCATCCAGCTCGAGTCTGAGAGGCTACAGTTGACATTTCGGCTAAAAACATGGTGTAAATGGTGTCTTTTGTGGTTAAATTTTAATGTCGCGGCTCACAGACACTTGGATTACACCACACGAGCAGGATGGAGACATTTTGTGTTTGTTTTGTGTTCTTTTTTTTACATTTTAAACTGGGTCACCATTCACTCTAATTGTACTGGATTTAGCTGCAACACTGTTTTCCACTGAGACTCCGGGAGTGTTTTGTGAACTGGAGATCTTCACCCATCCTCTCATCAGCACAGGGGTGAATAGATATTGAGTGAATCTTCCTTTTTGGGTGGAGTATCGCTTTAAGTTCTTAATTGCTCTTATTGATTATTTGTCTCATCGATTGATGCACCTTTACCTTTAAACATTGTTATTTTTACTTTGTTTTAGCCATGTGTCCCTCTTTTATTGCCACCTTTCAGCTTGCTTTGATGATTTTACATGGTCAGGGGGGCAAGTGGGTCAGAAATCTACTTGTCTAAAGATAATTTTTACTTGCCCCTGTACAAATTGTTTTATTAGTGGTTATTAAATAACAACAAAGACTAAAGTTAATTATCATGTGTGATATAGGGCTGCAACATGAAAAAATATCAGAAAATGGCAAACATTTCCCTCCCAGTGCTTCAAAGTCCAAGGTGATGTCCTAATGTCTCACTTTGTCAGTCTAAAACCCAGTGATATTCAGTTTATGTTTTTTTTCCCACTTGCCCAGTTGGGCACGTGAGCTGCCAGATTTACTAGCCCAACAAGGCATTTTATTTGCCCGGGGCTGGCAGGCAAGCCTTATTGTTGAGCCCTGTTTTAGTTTTGTATCCTCTAATTGTATGTCTGTGCGTCGGCACTATTATAAATGTCGGTTCTCCCTCAATGTGTTTTATGAGCATTCAAATAAATAAGATGATGATAAATGTAATAAAACAATAAATACATTATTCATATAGCTTTTTTTTTTTTTAAGTCCAAGCACTTTCAAAATACCCAAACTAAACATTTCCAGACTCTCAAGATCTTTATTATCACTTCTAAATTATTACTATAAATGCAAAAGATAAAGTTCACAGAATGTCTTTATAATTATAGCAATCATTCTATATTGACAATTTGTTTATTTTACCAGCAGTTCGTATGAACTTTGATTGTCTGTTTTAATCATGAATGCTTGCTAATTTCCAGAATTAGTGATCAACAGAGGACCTATCTAACTGTGAATGACAAAAAATATAATGATGGGATTGTTTCATTTCAAATATAAAAAGATTTTTGGTTTACATGAGTGATTGTGTAGATGAAACACCAGACTGTGCTGAAAATCAAGCACTAGGAGTATATTCAAATTCAAGCATATTCCTAACCTTGATAACTAAACAGCAGTAGTTAAAATTAAGCACGTTCCAAACTTTAAAGACTTTGTACAAACTCTGTAAACAGAATAAAACAATGTTTTGATTTACATAGTTGGGGTTCAGAAATATTTAATGATTCATTTTCAGAAGCATGAGACAGCCGGGAAAATGTCTTACTGAAATCTTCCTGTAGAGGACCATGCAGTTGTCGTCATCAAAGGGCAGGTATCCACAGAGCAGAGCGAACAGCAGCACTCCCATACTCCACACATCAGCCTGAAGGTTACACACATCGCACAGCAGAATTTCAGCTTCAAGTGTTACAGTTGGGATTTCACAGCTCAGTTGCACTGAGTCATGCACCAGCGAATATGATCAGGACACCATGAAAAAGCAGAATTGTGGAACAGGCAGGTAATCATGACTTTTAGTTGAAAAACAAATGCAAACTTTTGTGGGTTTAAATAAGGACAAATCTTTAAATCATAACCCTGACAATTCTAAAAGTTGTAAAAGCTCACAGCAGCACTCATCTCTCACCTCTGAACCAATATAAGCTTTTCCCTGGATGAGTTCAGGAGCAGCATATGCAGGGCTCCCACAGCACGTCATCAACTCATAACCTAAACCTCCCTGGAAGAGAAATAACCACATGATAGTCAGACCACACAAGTTCACCCATACTGAGGGCCATCCACACTGAAAACTATGACTGTAACAATAGTGATAACGATGTGAGCATCCACACTAATGAACAATAACGTGTCGCTCTGTAAACAGTGGGACCAGGTGCTCACTGTGTGCTCCACCTGTATGTTGCACCGAGAAAAAAAAAAGAAGAAAACCAGAAGCATATGGGTTCACTAAAGATGAGGGGGGTTCAAATACTCGGTTATGTTGTCTTGTGAAGAGTATTTATTCAAACTTTGTATAAGTTAACAATTTAATTGTATCCTGATGATTGTCAAAAAGGAAATCAGTAATGACCAGCAAACTTGAGAGACAAAGCGCCTCAGACCTTCTGTAATATGTCTCAGGTGAAATGACTTTTTAATGTGTAATTTGCAGCCTAATATAAGTGTTTAAAGTTGCTACAGAGCCAATTACAATGTTTGCTTAAACAAGCTTAAGGGCAGAAAACCCATGCGTCACATACATACAGTTTAATGGCAGCAACATGTTGAATGGTTTCGTTTTCATGATGTTATTTCAAAGTGTGTATAACTCATTTATCTAAATGCACGTTTTATACTTTCACAAACCTTTGGTTGGAGACTTAATTTACCTGTTGGGTCACAGACTTAAGAAATTGACAGCTTAAGTTCACCTAAAACTAGTGTGGTTTGACCATAACTGCTGTGAAAGAGATAGAAAATAACATATTGTTCTTCAAATTGCTCTGAAGGTGAACGATAACATTTGCCACTGTTGTCATTATAGTTGTCATGTAGACTCTACCATCCACTTGAGTTACAAGAATTTTTAAAACGATATATTTATAGTTATTGTTATAGTAATCATTCTTGTGGAGGACAGCCCTTTAGTTTTATTTCAGGATTTATTAGGCATCTTCAACATCTAGAATATAAATATAAAAAACAACATAAATATACAGTGTTTCACAATGTAAAACGTATTTATCTACACCCAAAAAGATGTTTATCTATCCCTCATTACTCTGACAAACAGCTAAAAGACCTAACACATTTGACACAAACACAATGAGACAGGGAATGTGTTGATGTACCTTCGGTTTGGCGCACAATCCAAAATCTATTAGCTTCAAGTTGTGGTCTTCATCAATCAATAAGTTTTCCTACAGTTCAGAGACAAGCATTGCAGCAGACATTAAAATGAATATGAACAATATCACAGACAAGCAGACTGTCACTTTCATATGCAATCAAGAGGATGTTTTTACCGGTTTGAGGTCCCTGTGTGCGTATCCCTGACTGTGGACGTAGGCCATCGCAGACACTATCTGTCTGAAGAACACTCTAGTCTCCTCCTCTGACAGACGGTCCTTTGCTATGATGTAGTCAAACAACTCCCCACCTGGACAGTACTGAGAAAGAAGAAAGAACAGAGGAGGAGAAGGATGCAAAATTATTGTCACAACGTCAAAGTCACACTCACACATCATGTCTGTGCATGTGTGCTTACCTCCAGCACCATGAAGATCTGGGTGGACGTCTCTATGACGTGGTAGAGACGACAGACGTGCTGATGACTCAAGTTCTTCATGGCCTCAATCTCCACCTTCACACGGGGCAGATCGTCCTGGGGTGACAAAAAGTCTGATGTTGGTTTCTGATTTATAATTTTTAATTCTATGTAAGTTTTAAATTGTTGCATTTTAAATGATGATTTTTATGCATTAATGGTCCAGCGTGTAAGCTTTGCAGGATTTCCTGGCAGAATATGCAGAAGTTGAATATAATATTCATATATATGTTTCATTACTGCATAATCACCTGAAAATAAGAGTCGCTGTGTTTTTATTACCTTAGAAAGTGTCATTTATATCTACAGAGGGCCTGGGTCCTCTTCCACAGAGGCCACCATGTTAAGACAAACTAAACACTGGCTCTAGATACGGCCTTTCACATTCTGCACAAGTTTTGGTCTCCTACACGCTTGGAAGGGGGAATGAGGTGAGGTGATTGCAATCTCTTGATGCTACTACATCCTACACAAATTTATCTTGGACAATTCTGAAAATTTATTATATCATAATAGTCAGTCATAACAACTTGTCAAATTCAGGATTTATTTGCCTTTCCTCATTCATATTACTGCACTCCTCAGTTTGGCCACTCATCACTTTGGGGTGTGGTAACTTGATGATCGATTAATCATTATGAGTACTTTTTTGATGGAAAAAATGTCAAAATTCTCTGATTCCAGCATGTTAAATATGGATATTTTCTGATTTTTTTTTTTTTTAACTCCTGAAATCTTTGGGTTGCAAACAAAACAAGACATTTGAGAATGTAATCTTGAGCTTTGGGAAACACTGATCGACATATTTTACAATTTAGTGATATTTAATTAACCAAACAACTAATTAATCAATAAAATTATTGACAGATTAACTGACAATGAATCGTTAGTTTCCGTAATATTATGAGGAAAAAACAACTGTTGTTGCTGCTTTCAACATTATAATGATTTTGATTTGTGTCAGGTTACTGTAGTGCAAACATTTACAACAGACTCACCCCTAGATCCTTCTTGCTCATGATTTTAATGGCAACCTTCTCTCCTGTCAGGATGTGTCGACCCAGCTTGACTTTAGCGAAGCCTCCTGAACAGGATCATAACACACATCAGAGAGGGTATGGCACTGACAGAGACTCGCTTGTGAAAGACATTAACATTGTCATTACCTGAGCCGATGGTCTCATAAACCTCATAGTATTTGTAGAGCTCGTCGGCTCCGCGGTGCTCAGTTCTTTCCACAGGCATCCTCCCTGCTTCAGCCGCCTGGACAATGATGGACCTCCCTGCGAGGACAGAGAGCCGTTTACTGCAGGAGTCACAACGCTCAACTCGCTAAATTTTCAGCTAGCCAAACTATATAGCACATAACTCTCTTTGAGTTAAAATTATGGCTAGTATATCGCTAACACTTTCTACCGAGGTACGCTAACCTCAATTAACGCTAAAGAAGAAAAAAAAGAACCGCAGCCCACAAAAATCGTTAAAACGATTGAAACTCATATGAGTAAATCTAATAAAACCTGCGATACTACAAGTTAACTGTCTCTTGACACTGGAAAATTACCTGAATTTGTATGAAAACGGGAGATGAAGAAGGTAAATTTAGTTTACAACCATACGGCATATAGAAAAGCCCCGTGGCAGAGATGTTTTGTTACAGAAGTTTGAATTTCGCACGTCAACGTCATGACGTTGATTCCACTTCCTGCTTCCGCTTTGTGTCTCGTCCGTCCCCTTGTGGTAGATGTTAGTACTTCGGCCATTAAAAAGCATGGCTGTTTTAGACAGGTGTTGATTACAACTTTATGGATATTTTGAAGGCTGTAGTTTATGAAGTTATTTTTGTGTCTTTTTAATAAAATCGTAAACAGCGCCATTACATCCAGTTGAACTTACAAGCAAAACTTTTTGACAAACAAAGAGGACTGATTTTAATTTGCAATCAGAAGTTTTTGTGAAACTGCTAACTGAGCTTCGAAGGTGGGACCAAGTCATTCACTGTTTTGCAAGCCAGAAGTAAGTTTCAAGTCCAGAGTTATTATAGAGTTGTAGTTTTATTGAATTTAAATTTTTATTTCAATTTTAAAGTTTCCTCCTTCCAGTTTATTGTTTAAAAATATCATTCAGTTAGTTTTCTTTTTAGTACGTCTAGTTTTTATTTTTATGTAAAATGTTTTATTTCACATAGTTTTAGTTTTAAGCTTAGTTTAAGTTAGCTATAATAACCTTGCTAAAGTGTTTTCACTTAAGTCTCTTTAGTCTGAAGTCTCTTGAAACCCTTAACAAGTCATAATGTATTCTTCACAAAACGCCATTTTAACAGAGCTTTGACTTACCATTCTTTGTGCAACTTCTAATGTCTAACGAAATTGCATCTCTGTCTGTAATTTTCAGCCAGCACGTTTTGCATACTGCAATTCATTTCTTACTGACCACTGCATAGTTTCTGTGCACAAACAAAATTATTTTTAGTATCATTTTTTCCATCTGTAGCTTAGAAATGTAATTTTAGCCCTTTTTCGACCTAAAACCAAACCCTTTTATAAATATGAAAAAGTATATCATTGTGATTTCAGTTGGTAGTATACATGTAGATATTGGATCACTACTCGGTATCAGAACATCTCTAGAGAGTTTTTCAAAGTTCAGTAATCAAACAGTTTTAAAGTATCCCTAATCAATGTGAATTTTATCATGGTTTATTGTGAAACCAGTAACTGTTTCATCCCTATGAGGTTCTTAAGAATGAAATGACCAAAAAAAAAAAAAAACATTCCATAGCCTAAGGTACATGTATGGTAACACCTTTCTGAAAGCTAGTGGTAATCTGTAGGATGGAAAACATCCCTTGTATAAACCATTCTGCTTGACCCTGTAGGTACGTGGTTGCATTAGCTGACCAGAGAGGTGTATTTATGGTGTCAGGAGGTGTGTGTGCCTTCACCTGCACAACATTTCAAGCCTGTAATTTGGAAAAGGTGAGAGGTGAGCTCAAACACCACTGGATGCATTTTAACAGACCCCTGTCTTCTTCTGTAATGACTGTATACAACCACTCTCACTGTCACAGATTTCTTGTTGGGCTGTATGCCACAGTAGCCATTTGTCTCTTGGTTCTACATTAAATGCATTAGAAAGGGACAACTTACTGCACCTGTTCTAGTCAGTTAAGGACATGTTAGTGCTAAAACGAACAAGACATCACGCTTCTTAGATCTTGTAACAGGTCATCCCAGTCATGTATTAGCCTGTAAAATGTATGAAAAACATGTTTACAGAGTAAAACTATTACATCCTGACAGTTAGCCAACACTGACAGACATCTGCAGAGGAATTTCTGTGATTGATCAGTGTTCGCCCCATGTTTCTCATGGTCGTTAGGGAAGGAGTCGGTCGTTAGGGAAGTAACTGGTGGTTAGGGGACGTCCAGGTGTCAGCGGGATGACAGAACCCCTCATTTGGTTTCTGGGGCAGCTGGCCAGGACGGGACAGAGCGACATCAAACAACCCACAGCTGGAGGAAAGGAGAGGGAAAGGCGAGTGTGAGGAGAGGGGAAAATGGAGCAGAGGATGATGAGAGTGAAATGGAGAAGGGAGAGAAATCTTTAATTTCATTGTTGAGCTAAATTTCTGTCGACTGTATTATTCATCCTCACTGTCTTTTACCATTTTGTCTTCTTTTTGTCTTTGTTTTTTGTGGTCAGTGTGGCCAGTTAGAGCTCACACGCACATTGGATTACCGACGATACAGAGAAAGACTGACTAAAACACATTTTAAATAGTCACATATGGTTGATTCTCAGGAAATCTATCAGTAAGGGCTCCTTCATTCCCAAATCTGCATGAGCTCACAATTTTACTGCACATTAAAACATATTTTCAATGTACTGTAACATACTGTAAGCCAGTGGGTGTTCCCCCCCTTTTGGGTCCTTTTATAAGATGCAGCTCAAGAGAAACGTTTTTTTCTTTCGTGAATAAAAAACAAAAAATGGTTGTAATGTTTTTGAGGGAAAGTTCTGTTACAGTCAATGGGTTTAACAGACAGCACAGGCCTTCCATGGCCACGGCCAGCCTGCGTTTGCGTGAGGGTTTGCCAGTTAAGTTTCATATATACAAGCTTCAGTAGTGAATCATAGTGGTCGGGCATACTCACCGTCATTACCTAAATCCCAGTGTAATTGCAGTACAAGCTGTAAAAGATGATAACTGGAACACTGGCTAGGTGGTGTCAGTGCTTGAACAGATTTGTGTGTTAAGGAGCTGCTGTGCCATTTCCAGCCGCTCTCATGCACACACAGTGTGTCTGTAATCAGACATGGCAGCTATTAAGCTGTCACAGTGGAAAACAGACGTTGTAGCCCTAACAGCGTCTGTCTCGGACAGAATTCCCAGTATTCCCTGACAGACTTTTGGAGACTCCCAGAATGCCTGTGTCATAGCTCAGTGACGACCGGGTATTCACTGCAGGGGACCGGCGTCTCAGATCTGGCTGTGTGCCAGAGAGAGAAGCATATATGTTTCAGTGTGTTTAGATGTACATTTATGCTGTAATAATGGGTTGTGTTGAAATACATCAGTGTGCTTCTGTGTGTCAGGTCAAAGGGCACAGTGCCAAACACTCACACACACACACACA
>JAJHUR010003021.1:0-10375 GCA_027495735.1 Lutjanus campechanus | reverse complement strand
CCCCATTCAAACTTAACTCTATTCAGTGGAGTCTGCTCTTTTAGAATCATTGAATCCTCATATCACTGATGCATTTTTTAACATGCAGCATGTAGTTGTGACAAGGGTGTTTAAAATGGACCTATTTAAAAGCTGTGATATCAGTTAAAGTGCATCTCTGTGTCAGCTGAAGCGTAACAACTGAAACTGGCTCAGCTGCCATTTAAAGAATGTTTGTAGAAGAATAGAAAATAGTTAGAGTGATGCTATCACTTGACTCTCACGATACAGGGGTGTATCCAGATGTTTTGATGAGGGTAGTTTGTTCTTCACACTGCATCATGACAAACTTTCCTTTTTATGGTATTTAAGTAAATTAAACTCAAAGCAGACTTCATACTGTAGTGGTATAATTTCTCAGCCTGTGTGCTTCAGTTCCTGGGACCCTCCTTGTGTTCAAGGACTCACTGGGACTGAGCTGTCAGGAACTAGAGCGATAATTAGATGGGATTGGTGGAGAGGCGCACAGGGGGGCAGATGTAGAGGGAAAGGGTGCATCTGATCCGTCCCAAGCGCTCTAACAAGAAAGACATGGCTTTCTGATCTGTCCTGGGAGATCTAACAGGAAAGACTTGGCTTGGATGATGTTTTAAAAAAAAATATAGGTGACCAAACAGGCCAAACCTAAGCATGGCAGAAATGATCAGCCATGATAAGCGTGGGAAAGTGCCTACAGTCCCAGATAGGTGTGTTACATTTTGTGTGTAATTTTGTGTGTATGCATTATCTTTTTTGTATAAATTGAAAGCCCTTGTGATAAATGTTTTTGAAGAATGTTAAAGAAAAAATATTGAAAAAGAGTAATGAAATAACTGTGATTGATGATCGGTCATGTGACCATGTGTATTTAGCACACCTGTGAGTACTTATGTGTTTCTGCTGAGCGAACCTGAAGAAGCCACGGGCGAAACGTGTTGTTCGCTCTCAATAAAATCACAGCAACTCAGTTCAGTGTGCGGAGGTTTATTTTGATCCTAGTATAAAAACAGGTTTTGTTCTTCAGTTCAATCCCAGGGTTGGCTTGAGTTTGTTGAATTTTTTCCTGCACCAGAGAGATCAATAAACTCATCATAACAGAGGCTGCTCTTCCACCAGTGATCAACCAAGTTTAACAAGGCCATTCATGCATGACTTCAGAGACCGTTTGATACAACAATACAAAAGAAAACAAAGCACATATGCAAATACTCATCAAACAGTTCAGACTAAGGTCCCACCTTACACTGGACAGATGAACAATTATACTTGAGGATAATGGGGTGGCACATGTGGTGGCCAATCAGATTTCAAGGGTGTGTAGTGGGATATTTTCCATACAATATCCTTTTTCCATTCCCTGTCTTTCTTGGAGTTGGTGTTCTCTGGAGGCGTCAGCATCTTCCCTTTTAATGTGACTGTCAAATATGGAGATAAGAGCTGAGATTGATCTGGAAGAGAGGAATGTGTTAATGAGGGGATGCTGGTGTACCTAGCGAATAACCTAGCCCATGGACCAGGACGTCCAGATATGGCGAGTATTCCTCACGTAAAGCTTCGCAAAGAGAGGAGTAATGGTCCTGAGTAGAAGATGGGAGCGACTCCATGAACACACGGACGCTTCTAGCACTGGTCTTCCAAAGGAGTTTTAGTTTTTCATGTTCTGAAGCGTCTGGCAAGTCACGCAGGCAGCGTTCGACTTCCCAAAGGTAATCGTTGATGTCGGAATCCTTGCTGCTAGGGTCATAATGCTCTATGTCCTCAGCCAAAGACTCCAACTGCTGCATGCGCAAGCCCCGGGACTGGTGAGACCAGTCCCCTTCAGATTCTTCAGAAAACCCAAAATTGCTCAGTTTATCAAGCTGACAAAGGCGGCTTCTCTCCCTTGATAGTGGAGAGGGAGACCGGTCAACACGCGGATGAGGATTCCATGGTGGAAGCGACTCACCGTGTGAAAGGTCATGGCTGCTGTTACCATGACGATGATCGCCCCCCTTTCGTACTGGGAACCTACACCTGTCAAAGCGCACAGGTGTGTGACTACGAAGAGGGGGTGGGGCACTTGAGTCCCTGAAATAGGTAGCTGAAGGCTCCTGGTAGGAGCCGAGGGCAAAGTGATCCCTCGCTACAGTGTACTTGTACTTGATTTCTGTTGGTCTGATTTGCTTGATTGGTTGTTATTTGATCTTGCAAATCTACATTTTGCATGATTACTAGTTCTGCTTTTCATTTTGTATTTGTATTCAAGTTTTATTTTTGAAGAAAGACTTTTTTGTCTTTTTCTTGAAGTAAATACTATATATGGGTCGAAATTGACCCGTAACACCATAGATGTTACTATAGATAATAACATTAACATTAAAAAAAAATAAATCTTTGAACATTTAAGAGATGTGTTCTAATACCCCCCAGTAATAGTCAGATAACATAACAACCTTATATATATTTATATAATTCTCTTGAGGTTCATTTAACATTTTTTACATTGAAAATGAGGGGTATGCTGTCAAAAGAAAGCCCCAGGGGTCACAACAAATATATTAAAAGCAATCTTTTCATGGATAAGGAAGCCTAACAAGGTAACCAAGAGGTAAGAAACAAATTGGATGATAAATAATTGAATTTAGGGTATTTTATGGCTGATTTAAGACACGGGTCGAAACCGACCCGTTAACATAAGAGATAGTAACAGAAAGCTAACACAAGAGGAAGGTTAAGGGAGGCCCTACTTCCAATCCAGGAACCAAACTGGAGGAGGATTGATCCTCCCTGTCGGCTGCTCGACTTACCTGCTCAGCCGACACTCTTTCATATAGGGCGGGCACCCTGGAGCTGTTCAGTCAGTATTCAGTTATGCTCCTGAAACTGGGCAGCTTCCTCCTGTACCCGGTCCCTTTCGGCCTGGAGGCACCTATTGCTCCTCTGCAATGCAGAGAGCTGGTCCCGGCGCTCCAGGGCTTGCAAATGGGACCGTTGCTGGAAAACCAGGAACATTTGTCCCAAAACTTGCTGGATGGTTTGTTCTGCCTTCCCGGCTGGATTGTTGACATACTCAACCAAATTCTGCAATGCATTGTCACATGCATTGGTATCATAAGTTTTGAAGTTATTATATAGTATAGTTTATTTACAGTTTAGTTTACATTAACATCTGCACAAAGCAATACAATAAATGAACCATAAATGTCCTGCAGATATGTAACTATGTTTTACACTGAAACACCTTGAATTACGCTAATTCAAGGTTAATTGAATACTGAGTACAATTTGAATTAAAATCCAAACCTTTCATCTGCATTTTAGTAGCCAAGTGATCTGATCACAAATGGGCCAATGAGGATATATGAGCGATAAACAAAACACTGCAGGTTTGGAATAATGATGTTATTGATTAGCCATTAATCGCTGTTAAGAATTAAACCAGTTAAATATAATATAAAAATCAATATTTAATCATTTGTATTTGACAGTAATTGTACCTCATTTAACATTGTTTTCTCTGACAGAGACATTTGTTGAACAAGGAAACCTAAACTTAAACAGTGACCCCCCCCAACAAAATCAAAAATGAGAAAAAACAAAAAACAAATCATGTGTTTTGTATCTAAGAAGATATTCTAATATATTCATGATTAATCAATTGTTTGCATTTTCACTGGTTAAGGAAAAAGTGCAAAGTTTGCAACCTTGCAGAGGTGAGTATGATCACTGAGCAGCAGAACAGAACAAGAGATGTGAGTAATTTAGACAGAATATAATGTATTATTAATAATAATAATGTATTAAACTGGTTAAAAAGTAACTAATACTTTGAGCAGTGCTTTTGCTTGTAATTGAGTAATATTTTATTAATGTGTAACACCCACTCAGTCACTAGCTTAACAAAAGACAGTCACAAAAGTAAGTAATAGAGAATTTTTATTACAGTAGCTTAGCTTTACACATCATATCCTCCCACCTTTACCCGAATCCCAGTTTAACTCCCAATTATGCTAACAGGACAGGGGGATAAGTTTCAAACCCACCGGTGCACTGCAATCTGTAAGTCTGTACTCAAAAGAGTTAACACAGTTTACACAGGTGGATATTTTCACTGTACACTGCAATCCATAAATCTACACTCTAAATGAGTTCACATACCGAGTTTACACACGTGACGTGAATGTATTCACTGCACACTTAACACACCTTAAACCCGTCCTGACTAAACTGACTGGGAGTGCACTGGGTACAGGTGGTGAAGGGGAAGCAAACTGACAAACAAAACAAAACCAACATGAATAAAGAAAACTAGTCTGCCTCACGGGCAATACCCATTTCTTTTTTCCCAATAAGTGGATTTTACAGTGGCTTTAAGCAAATATACTGGGATTTGAAACTTTGTCTGAAACTGAAACAACTCTTATTGTTATTTTGATTTTATTACTTTTACTACTTTGAATATTTCAAAACAGTTGTACATTTGAATGTCTGCTGGCCTTTATTTAATTATTGAGTTTAACTGCCTGTTAAAAGGAAGTTTTTCCTCGCCACTGTCGCCAAAGTGCTTGCCTGTGTGGGAATTGTTTCAATTGTCGGATGTAAATATAATTATTGAGTGTGGTCTAGACCTACTCTATGTGTAAAGTGTCTTGAGACAACTTTGTTGTGAATTGGCGCTATAGAAATAAAATGTGATTTTGATTTTTTTTTTTTTAATTATTATTATTATTAAAACAAACAATAATCAAACATAGAGTCAAAGATATTAAGTTAAGACATTTATTTAGTCTTATAATGAATTTGAATGGAACCATACTGGTGATGTGGCCTGGGATTAAAATTGAGTTTAGTAAATAGACTATTTATGTAGCACCTTTCTATTCCTTTGTCCACTCAAAGCAACATCATGGCCATGTCATTAGAGCCAAATCTTTTAAAATTTTTGATCACGCACTGGTCTAGATGGCACCTATTAATTTTGAAGTCATTATGATGAATTCTGTAGGAGTTCATGAAGATTCAATGCATGGAATACACCATAATTCAGGAGTAAATTCAAAATGGCTGACTTCCTGTTGGTTTTAGGCGATGGATCCAGAGACTTTTATGTGCATCTATGCATGATACATGTGTGTACTGATTTTTGTACACTGAAACAGGATGCAGGGGCTGCTTTGTTGGAATTTTGTAGGGTGCACTATTGAGCCACTTTGCAATTGGCTTGTAAATGCCTGAACTGTTATCGAACACATGAAGTTTCAGGCAGATTCGACCATGTACACTGAAGTTAATGCAACTTCCAGTGTTTTGGCGAAAGATTGACCTTGGACATTGCCCTGACAGAGCTGCCATTTCATGATATGTCACAATCTTCACAATACGGCATTACCAAGATCTTAAGGCTTTTCTTACCAGATTTGGCTTAGATATGATCAATCTGTTTAAAAGGATCATTCCAAAGTTTACAACATACTATTTCCTGTTTCCAGCAGGTGGCGCTATGACTATAAGTGAATATTGTCATGTATATGTGTTCAGGCCGGGACAATTTCCTGTTTCATGGTGAGACACCAAGATTTAACACCATGCCACAGCCACTCCCTTCAATGATAGTTAAATCTTTTAATAACTTTTCATTAAAAACTAGTCTAGATGACACACTGATTTTGAAGTTGTTATGATGAATTATGTTGGAGGAGTGTTTTGTTTGTCTGGCTATGATACATGTGTGTACTGATTTTCGTGCGTGTCTGTGAAACAAGCTGCAGTGGCTGATTTCGGAAGGCATGGCCAACCACCACACCCATCACCAAAAACCATGCGACACATACATTTTATTCACGATTGAATTTTGTGTCCAGTTTCATGGGCTACTGAGCATGTTTAGTCCCTAAAAAATGCCATTGATGACGGCGAAGAAAAAGAAAAGGGAGGACAATAAGAAGAAGAATCTGGGCAACCATTCGATGCTCGGGCCCTAATTAGTGAGAGAGGCACTAGGTTGAAGTCTGCAGGTTGTTGAGGTAGTCATCTCCCAAGTTGATCATCTGTCTCAGTGCACTCAGGATCAGCTCACTAATGTCATCATTCATGATGTTTTCTGATTCATCGTTCTTCACAAGAAAGATACAGCTGACTGGAACGCCCAGCAGGTTGTTGCACAAGTCGACCTAGGTTTTTAAGATGAGATTTCAGTTGATCAGCAATTAAAAAGTGGAGATTTTTGTGTTGACATACTGAAAACATAACTTGAATTACATTCTAAGAGCATGCAAATCTAAAAATACTCAGATCACCAACAGAAACAAACCTGTTCCTTCAGGTACATGCTCCAGTAAGCATTTTTTATATCTTGTTGTGTCTTAGGACAGGCTTCATCAACTCTGGTGAGAATAACCAGTTGGGGAATATCTGCAGATACACAAACCAAATCAGTATTTTAAGTTTTCACTTTGCTTTTGATTGATAACACATAGTATGTGTCCACACAGAGAATAACCATTGTGATGTCTGCTCTTACCCATGTCATTGGCTGCCAGTCTGACTTCTCTCATCTTCATCACAACTTCGTTACTCATTTCAGATAACGAGTCAGCAGGAAGAACAGAAACCAGAACATGAACTCTGTCATTCAGAGTGGGAGATGGGTTGTAATATGGATCATTCACAGTCATTTGTTTTTTAGGCTTGAACTGTAAAAGAATAACATACAGTCAAATAATGTTTTTTTATTGACCAATGTTCAAATATGTTCAAAATAGTGAAAAATAACAGGTATCCTGTGAAGTTTTTGACCACTGTAGTTCCATAGAGCAGTTTTAGGGTCCCTGTTTGTGACCGTAGAAGATGTGTATGTGGGTGATATGATACACATTCAAGCGAATGGTTTTATACTATTCCACTGATCTACATGTGGTGGTAATGCACTGGAAATATAGCAACACAAAGAAAGGACTGCTCACTGTAGTACCAAACATGGCTGTAAACAATGTCTTTTACATGTATCAAGCAGACAATTGCACAAGTCCCTCCAATCCGAGTCCCAAGCAAGTATCAAGTAATTCGGTCCAAGTCTCAAGCAAGTCCCAAGTTTTTTTGTCATGGGCAAGTCAAGTCAAGTCAAGTCACAAGGTTATGTTGAGTCAAGTCAAGTCAAGTCGCAGATTATGTCAAGTCAAGTCTCTCACTATTGTTCCTCATCTAAAAAAGAGCATGCAGACTAGTCTGCATGGATTAAAGCATAAAGCTGTTAATTTGATCTATTCTTACATTACATGTTTGATCATTTAGACCAAGGTAGATGGGGAAAGGGTACATTCCAATAAAGATATGACATGTTTCAAACAAAAATATGTTTATTTTGTTTATGTTAACATAAACAGGCCCAGGCCCAGGTTGGAGGGTGCAGGGGGTGCCAGGACCATAGATAAAGAAACTATATACTTCTATTTCTATATCTATGGGTGGGACCTCATTAAATTATGGAGTAATTATGTAAAATATTTCAAAACAGGCCTATTTGTGGAAAAAAAATCTAATATTTGAGTTATCATAATAGCTCCCCCCCCCCCCTAGCTGTCCTTAATATAGCGAAGACCCCCCCCCAAACACACACAAATGGTTTGGCCATCAAACTTTGACGTTGTCTTTTTTTTGTTCAGTATGCTCTGTGTGCGGTCGGTAGAAGTCCGATGCACAGAGAAGAAAATGAAAGAGAAGAAGAGAAGAAGAAAATAGAGGCTTTAGAGATTTATTAAATATTTTTTTAAAAGGTGATGACCATAAAGCTGAGACCTTTACAGTCTATGGCTGAGACGAGCAAAGTCAACAGAGCGCAGGGTAAAAAAAAACTAACTAAACAAAAACAAACAGCGAAGCTATATGTTTACCAGCCTTGTAACGTAATACTGTCCAGCTCTAATGTTAACATCCACAGGTATAAAAGCCACGACACGTCATGTTTTTGACAGGAACAGCTGACTGACTGTCAGAGAGGAGGCAGAGAGAGGAGGAGAGCAGAGCGCTGCGGTCAGGTGAAGGAGGGGCTCGTTGCACCGTGGCGAAGCGGGCGCGCGCGGGGGGAGGCAGAGAGAGGAGAGAGCAGCAGTCAGGTGAAAGAGTGATGCGGGAGGGGCTCGTTTGTCGTTTCCCCGTTGCGGAGCGGGGGTTGGGGGCGGCAGTCATCTTGTCTCAAGTCGAGTCGAGTCTCGAGTCTCTGACCCTCCAAGTCGAGTCGAGTCTCGAGTCTCTGACCCTCTAAGTCCGAGTCGAGTTGCAAGTCGTCAAATTTGCGACTCGAGTCGACTCGAGTCCGAGTCCCTATGACTCGAGTCCAGTTGTCTGGTATCAAGTGTACACAGAATGCATTCTGGTGGGTAAACTTTTGTTTGTTTACCAGAAAACTTCACAGACTCCCTTTACTTATTCATTCATTCATTCATTCATTCATTCATTCATTTATAACTGTCAGACAAGAGCATATAGTTTAATAAACATGTGGTTCAGGAAGGTGGCCACTTTACTTGAGCTTACTTTACATAATGTCAAGAGTTCAAATGATCGTACCTCGTAACCGTCTTTCACATGTCCCTTTAGGGCCAGTTTGACGTCTTCCACAAGAACTCCACAGTTATAACTTTTCTCAAAGCCCATGATGTCATTGAAAATGATGGAATAAACTCTTCCTGGATCTTTGGTGATGCTGTACATTTTGTACTGTAAAGAAGAAAGTGTAATTATTTAAAGCAATATTCCACCCCCAGATGATAATTCACTCAAAATGCATGATGATGTGAAGATGGGTGAAGATCTTCAGTTCACAAAACAATCCTGGAGTTTCAGCAGAAAACAGGGTTGCAGCTAATGGCAGTGAATGGAGACCATGGATAAAATGTTAAAAAAAAGAACACAAAACAAACATTAAGGGCCCTATCTTACACCCGGCACAAGGAGGAGGCGCTATGGATTTAATATATTCAAGGTGTGTCATGTGTCCAAATCCTCTTTTTGCCGTCTCCCCCCGGAGGTGCAAGTGATATTTTGCCCTGCCCTGCCCACCGCGCCACCAGTGCAAAGCAGCAAACACCTATCAGGTATGCCCAAGTGCCTCATTAATTCACCAGCGAGTTTAGGCTGAACATGCAACAAACCAATCAGAAAGTCAGCTCTCATCACGTGTAAGAGGCAAACGCGCCAACGGCGCGAGCAGTGGCAGTATGACCTCCAAGTTACAAGGAGGAAGCGAACAGAAAAGATTTTCAAAGCGAGGACACAGATCTCCTGGTTTGAGAAGTGAAAGCGTGATAGCACGCAATATATGGAGACAGCAGGACGTCTCCAAAACAGCTTCATGTGTACATGAACACCTGCAGAAACCATTACAATAAATGAACCGCAGATGTCATGCAGATATGTAAGTGGTTATGCTTTACAGTGAAGGACATTGAAATTGTGTTGTATTTTATAATTAATAATTACTTCCCACCTAATCCTCATCTCCTCTGTCCCGCTACGAAACAATCAGAAAGAGTTTCTGTAATTTGAAGTGCACAAAATTACACACGAATATATATTCAACCAGACCCAATAAAAGCACACATTCTTTTTTCTCTCGGGGTCAGACCGGACTCATACAGTCATGTCTTATACATTTTGTATGTTATAGATAATAATTGTTTAATCCTTGTTTTTCTGGATCACAAGAAACAGATACAAACAGCTGTCATGCTGACTCATCTGATAAAGACAATTTAACAGCTGTGATCCCGTCCCATGCGCACTTTACAGGTCAGTTTAGATTTATTAGGCTTTATAATCATAAAATAATATATTTTTTCTTATTATTGAGTTTATCTTAAACCCATCGTGTTTGGCCAAAACAAACACATATCTTCAAAATCACAAAACACCTTGATTTTTGTTCATTCCTTCCCCCATACAGGAGTGCGGATCAGTAAAGTGTCTATCACAAGTGTCAGAGTTTCATGCCTCAGACCAGCCCACTTCAGATCACGACCTATTATTATTAAAATCATGTAATTATAACCTTACATGTTAAGTCTACAATAGCACACTGTTCTGTAAATCCTTTAAATTCAACTCAACTCAACTCAACTCAAACTTTATTTATAGAGCACATTTAAAACAACCGAGGTTGACCAAAGTGCTGTACAGATTAAAGCACAGATAATAAAAGATAATAAAAATGACCCATACAATGCAGCAATTACAATAAATAAAATAGATACTAAAATACATAAACACAGTGCTATAAAAATAGAATAAAATAAAATAGAATAAAAATAAAAATAAATTAAAATTTGCCAGAAGTCCACTTAATGATTAAAAGCCAGGGAGAAGAGGTGAGTCTTTAGGGAGG
>JAJHUR010003017.1:0-10787 GCA_027495735.1 Lutjanus campechanus | reverse complement strand
GAAGCGGCCAAGAAGCGGCTGCGGGCTGCTTTTGAGTTTTTCACCAAGCTGGGTGTGAGGGAATGAATCACTTCAGTTTTACAGTGAAACTTTAAGTGATACTGTGTGTTTCCTCAGTGACCTCTGCTTGTTTTCACAGGTGAAGTATTACACGTTCCATGACAGGTAACTGACCTTTTTTTTTTGTTTGATAGGTTTCAGTTAGGGCTGAATGTATGTATCTTAATAAAATGTTTCATTTCAGTTGATATAGATAATAATGACAATGTTTTTAATTTAACCACCTTTCTATGAAAATGATCTTAATTAAATGATCTATGTAGTACTAGTAGGAGCCTCCTTTGTCAAACTCTCCTGTGAAATTTGCCATAATAAATACATTTAATAGTATTTAAAAGAAATGAAATTTAAGGTATTTGATGTTTCTTGTGTGTTCCAGTACTGTGAACTGTGTCCTCTGTTTTCTGCAGGGATATGGCTCCTGAGGGCTCCACACTGGAGGAGTCCAACAGAAATCTGGATGAAATAACAGACCAGGCCCTCCAGCTGCAGAGCCAGACTGGAATCAAGGTGCTGTGGGTCACCTGCAACCTCTTCGCCCACCAAAGGTCAGTATTGCTTTTTGGAACCTGACAGCTGAAGCAAGGAAAGAGGTTCTTGCTCATTTGGGCTGTAAAAATAAGTGTAAGGTATCATTTAGAACATTGGTTCCCAACCTGGGGTCCAGGCCCCCCCTTAGGGGGAGTCGCCAAAAATCACAGGTTGTCCCCAAGTCTTTGTCTGTTCTGAGGTCCTCAATATCAGATTCGCACATGTCGTCTAAAATCACAATTTCAGGGTTCCTACTCCTTTACCAAAGTCAAATTCAAGCTCTTTTCAAATATTTTCAATTATTATTATTCAAGGAAAAAAAAGGTTGGGAACCACTGATTTAGAAAAACCAACACAGAAGCCTTTTGTTTGGATTGTGTTCTTTTGTTTATGCACACATTTTCTTGATGCGACAGGTACATGAACGGTGCAGCCACCAACCCGGACTGTCACGTTCTGGCTTACGCTGGCGCTCAGGTGAAGAAGGGGCTGGATATTGCCAAGAAGCTGGGTGCCGAAAACTTCGGTATGACTTGACAGTGTCTAAAGTATCCATAAGCTCCTTAAACGCACCAGTGTTGATCCCTCATTGTATCATTGTGTCCTCAGTGTTCTGGGGAGGGAGGGAAGGTTTCCTCTCCATCCATAATACTGACGTTGCTGCTGAACTGAAGCACATGGCAAACTTCTTCAAAATGGCTGTCAGTGAGTGAAGTGTGCGCGTGAATACGGGATTAAATCCAAATCGGTGCTTTGTTCAGGATGTGTCACGCCTTCAGTTTTGTGTCTGTATATTTGTCACCAGAGTACAAAGAGAAGATTGGATTGAAGTGTCAGTTTCTTATTGAACCCAAGCCGAAGGAGCCCTGCAAACACCAGTATGACTACGGTAAGGTTTGTCAAATGTCAACTAAACAAATGAGCTGACAGTATGTAACAGTAACAGTATGCCACTGTTTTCTTTTATAGATGCTATGAGTGTTATAGGATTCCTGAAGCATTATGGTCTGGAGAGTCACTTTAAGTTGAACATCGAGCCCAACCACACCACCCTGGCAGGACACTCATATGAACATGATATTGTCATGGCCTCCACGTGAGCTGGTTTAACTGTTACCAGACATTTTAACTTCATATCTGTTGCAAAATGTTGCTGCGTCACAGGAACTTTAACACGGTGCTGACAGTTTTATATTCTCACTTTCTGGTGGGCAGGCTGGGCATGCTGGGCTCAGTTGATTCAAACACTGGCTCTCCTGACCTGGGGTGGGACACAGACCAGTTCCCCATGGATATCAAGAACACCACCTTGGTCATGAAGGTAAGCTCATATCTTTAAATTAGAATTGGAAACTGACATTGCCCAAGCCTTGTTGGACAATATCAAAGCAGAGAAAAGATAAAAAATAGCTTTAGCTAGCATTGCTTGTATACTTAACAGGGTTGGACTGGGACTGAACACAGCTGCTGAGACAGGCAGAGGTTTGATGATGGGGAATACAGTACTGAGGTGGTTTAGAGCAGTTCCAACCCGGGCTCTGACTCTCGGGATGATGAAAACATAACGGATTCAGGCGGGGACAGGAGAGGCATGAAACGGGAGAGGAGCAAGTAGGAGGTCGGGCATTAGTCAGTGCTGCCCTCTGGAGGCCTGAGTGGGGGTTACAGTGTGGTTGGCCCTGTGGTGCCGGGAGCCAAACCCGACAAGAAAACCACCTCAGTGTTGTTGGACTTAGGGCAGACTGGACACTACAATGACTCACTATTGCTTATTGAGGTACAGAATGATATTTTGAGACTGGGCAGGCAGAAGCTAACTGGCTAGCATGCTAACTTCAGTAGTTAGCATGCAGCACAATCCATAGATGATTTTGCCATAATGTTCCTCATACCCATTCCTCTGTTGATAATTCAGTTATTTTTAAACAAAAATTCTTACACATTGTACTTTTAAAGCAGTATTAATTGTTTTTTTTGGCCACTTGAGGGCAGCAGATGGAGCTATAAATGCAATATTATTATTATCAACACTTAATCAGCTATAACACCTGTCTATTTACGCATCCAGCAGACACAGATTAACACAGACTAACATTAGCATTAATATGGAGTTGTGTTTCTGGCTTCATGGCAAATTGCTCTCCTTTTAGCTCTGTTTTGGTCTCCACCAGCTCATATGAAAAACATTTGACTCTTTTGCAGCTAAATGCACTGCAGTATTCACCACCTAGCCCTTCCCTTTGTCTTTCTGCTGTGTAATGCTGGGTGTGTGGAGGACAGTTGGTTTATTAGACAGTTTTTGCTGAAAACAGCTGCCAAGTGTGGCAGTAAAGCAGGTTAATGAGGAGGCTGCTGGCTGGAAACCTACAAATAAAAATAGAAAAAGCTAAAGAGGCTGTTAAGCTCCATTGAGACAAACTGCTGAATCTGTGATCATTCTTGGTGTGCTCATCATTGGAAGTGACCCCTTTCACATTACACAACCATTTGATCTATTGTTAATATTAAAATATTGATTAGTGCAGCTTTATGTTTTGTAAAAATCTGTTAGAAGAGGGTACAGCATCGACTGTAACAGCCTTCTGTAGTTATTTTTTTGGTGTCTACTCTCCTGCAGACCATCATAGAACAAGGTGGCCTGCAGCCAGGAGGCCTGAACTTTGACGCTAAGGTGCGCAGAGAGTCCACAGACCTGGAGGACCTGTTCATCGCTCACATCGGAGCCATGGACGCCTTCGCAAGAGGACTCCGAAACGCCGTCCGTATTATTGAGGACGGACTCCTGGCTGGAATGGTGAAGGTAACTGAAATTCACTGTTTAAATAGACTTAATTTCCAGGCACAGTGTTGTTAGGAAACGTGTTCGGTCTCTGACTGGTTGTATGTGATTTTTAATAGGAGAGATACTCCAGCTTCAGTCAAGGCATTGGGCAGAAAGTGGAGGATGGTTCTGCCACCTTAGAAGACATGGAGGTAAAACTATTACAGCCTTTTTCATTCATCTACACATACTTTTACATAATCACCATGTGCATTGTCTTATACAGTAGCTTAACTGCTTCTCTTTACATATCTGCCTTAAAACAAAATGTAATTTTAGAATGATGAGAAAGAACCAGCAGAATTTGTGAACACTGATTTTTGGACAGTCAGTGGAGTATTTGCTCCTGAGATCTGTCTGTGTGGTCTTAAATATATATCCTGTGCTTTTATTTCCTCAGGCCTTTATCAAGCAGAACGGTGAGCCGAAAGTGACATCAGGGAAGCAAGAGAAGTACGAATCCATCTTTAATCATTACATGTAATTTCAGTATTACTCTCCTGTGTCTGGATGGTTTTTGTCTGGATGACCCTCGACCCCGAGTAAAAGGCTGTTCTGCTTAACTGCTGGTGTTGAAACATCAGTGAACACGTCGAGCACAGTGTCAGAAAAAGTGGAGCACTTTATGTGAAGAATTGCACTTGTTTCACCAATAAAAAGTACAAATACAGATACTGGACACTGGAAAACAGAGACTAACTGACTAATTCAACAGAAACAGATGGAAATGTGTGTGTCTATGTATTTGTAGTGATATTGACATCTTATCTGGCATTTGATGTAACACACTGACAGGTGATACTTATGGTAGCTGTTGAATAATGTTCACTGTGTTAATAAAATACATTTTCACAATGAAATAATCATGTTTATGGGAAAATTTATGCGATCCAGTCTTAGCTATTGAATGATTAAACATGATAAACATCAGGGTTTTTTTTATACTTTATTGCTAGAGAGCACAACATTTCTTATTAAACTGCATAGTTTCTGCGATCTAACACTGTTGATATATTTCACTGTAACAGAAAAAATAAGAACAATACAGAAAGAAATGCTGCCACCTACATAATTACATGTTTGAAAAATGAGCATAATATCTACAAATTTAAAGGCAGAGCAGATATGTACATTTTACATAAACATGAATAACTGTTGTTTATATAATGTACACAAATTTGAAGCATATTGAGCTTTTTACAGAGCACCTCGACAGTAAAGGATCACATCATAGAATCTTGTCCCACTCATCTCTCACCTCATCCAGTATATAAACGGATACTTTGTCCCTGGAAGGTGCTGGATGGCAGGTTTTGTCTTTGAAAATGAATAAATAAGTAAAAGAAGGGAGGTTTAGAAAATGATGAACTTCTACAGATAATTTTATTGACAGGGATGTGTCAGACAGGCAAAAGACAGAATGAGACTGAGGAAATAAATCTTTAGTTTGAACAGAAACTATTTTAAGTTATCAGGACAAAGAGGATCTATTATATCGTTCCTATATCTGCTGATGTCTAATGATATACCCCTCTATATGTATTATTTAATTGTGTCTCATACTCTTAACAATTTATTCCATTTCCTGTCATATTTGGATTCACAATTTCTATTTTTTTTTCTATTTTTCTTGGCAAGTTATTCTCTTGTTTTCTTGCAGTACAGTCAATTATTCTTTCTTTACTTCAAAGTTACAATTTGCATAACCGCAGCTCTTAGGATCCTGTATATGTATGTATGGTCTGAAGTTAGTTCATGCGGTGTTATAACTAAAATAATACATTTTGTTTTAACTGCTTGTTTAATTTGAAATATTGTTATGATTAAGGTTTTAACTGATTGCAGGTAGGTTTTCAGTTCTGGGCAGAAAAAGTAACCAAGTGAGTTCAGCTCTTTTCACCACAGTCTGATTTAGCTACATTAAGTTTGTATTTTTGGCGTGATACATAATCAAAATAATCCAGACTTTCCTGGAAAGCTCCCTCCACTTTGTAAAGTTTGTATATCCAGAGGCCTTTTGACAGAGCCTGTTGACTTTTCCAAACAAAATCTTTATTTTACCAACAGACACTGGAAAGAGCTCTCACTCTGCACATTTTTCTGGGTAGCCTACAATCAATCTCTCCAGGGTGTGATTCACACGTGTTATTGTGTAAACATGGGGAGATGTGACCTTATTTACAAACACTGCAGATTTATTAGTATTTTTAAAAATTAATTTTAGTTTGATGATAATAAAATCATCATAGTCTATCAATTATCAAACTAGGATCACTATTAATCGCAATCGAAAACAACCAACAATATTTCTTCCTTTGTTGTTCCAATTTTCAAAAATAAAATGTGATAAAAGTTAAAATATTGTGTTCCTCCTTTTGCTGAGGACCCGCTACAGACTTCTCAAGAAACCATGTTGGTCCACGGACCCCACTTTGAAAACCACGGTACAACACACAAACCGATAACACAAGGTTACAATATGTATTTTTGTGATGTGTTGTGTATAAACAGTGAGATATATGCACAACTTTACTTGTTATGGTGACAGTTTCATCTCGAGATGCAGCAGGAGAGCAGCTGTGATAAACTCCAGGGTGGTGCAGGTTTTTACAGCACAGAGTGATGTGTCCTGTCACACATGGACCATCTCTGCAGCAGGTCCCCCCATCTCTCTGTTCTGTAAGAGAAATTAAACACGCACCTTTCCACTGACATCACATCATACTACCGTCCTGCCAGACGACCGTCCAATCAGCGGCCGGAGGGAGGCCCGGTGCCGGCGCGGCCGTCCAATCGGCGGATAGCGTGAGCTCTGCTCACCGTCACGTCACTTCTGATTGGTGGGTTGAGCCGTGGAGGAGGCGGGAGGTGAAAGCAACGAATCCGAAGTAGTGCGCGTTTCTCATTATCATAAAATATTCAGCAGCATCTCTCGGAACAGTGTGAGGACCAGTTATTATGAGATAATAACCTAACAATTTGTTTTTGGTTGGCTGACTTGGTTTGGGAGCACATGAGAAATACTGTAAAACAAAAAAAGAGTAATTGTTTTTTTTAATCAGATTTTTTGTCAGCCTATAAAACTCATTATCCTCTCATTAGTGCTCTTACCATCAAATTATTATTATTTTTCTTTAATCTAAAAAGATGTGGACTTTCCTGGGAATAGCGAGCTTCACTTATTTTTATAAAAAGGCCGACTCAGTGTTGACTCTGGCTCCCAGAGAGCTGCTGATGGCCGCAGTCTTGTTCCTCACAGCGGGGCTGCTGCTCTCATGTATCAGGTACTTTAACCGTCAGAAGCTCACAGTGTCTCAGGTGTTACAGTTACCGCGGAGCCTTTTGTCTTTTTTACCTTTTATCAGCAACTTTATCCCCCAAACTTCAACACAGAGCAGCGAGAAAGCGGAGAACATCTGTAAAAAGGTAAGAAAAAGTCATATTGATACATGTTTATTGTGTGAACAAAGAAAGACGAAGGCAGATAAACTGTGCATCGTTTTCCATTTAATTCAAGTAATTTATTGTGTTTTTATTTATATTATTATTTCAAATTCTATTTTATTTTGTGAGCTCAGGTTTTATGTATGAACTTGACAGAGCCTGACAGATATCGGTGGGCTGATATTGGCCTATGCCGATTATTATTATTATTTTTTTTTTTTGACAGAACGCAATGTAGATTTTAATGTTTTATTTAAATAAAAGTTATATTTTTATTATTTTTCTACATTGTAGATTAATACTGGAACTCAGAACAAAACAGCAAAACATGAAATATAGAATTTTATGGAAAATAATAGCAAAATATGTTCCATGTTTGTATTTTTCCATGTTTGTATTATTTAGATTATTGATTGCAAGTACAGAAGTAAGGTTTCTTATTAAAAAAAAGAAAGAAAAAACATTGAATGAGAATTGTATCCAAACTTTTGACTGATACTGTGTATATTTCTATTTTATTCAAATTTCCTTTGAATATTTACATTAAATTTCAGTAAAAGTAAACTGTTTAAGTGATCTGATGTCATTTTGGACAATAAAGTTGATTTTTAGTAATTATCATTACTGCAAAACATCCTGTCTTCATTATATATCTTTGTCTCAAGTGTTTGATAAGTACAGTTGAGGGATCATTGCAGTATCGACTGATATGTTGATATCAGAATTTTTTACTTCCTAATATCATTATTGGCATCGGCCCCAAAATTCCACTATCGGTCAGGTTCTATTATGAACTACAGACAAATGCCTTTAAAGTTCATGTTTTTTTGATGATAGAGTGATTAAGTAAATTAATTAATTAGTCAATCGAAAGATAATCAGTAGCCATCAATTTTGATAATTGATTAATAGTTTCAGCCATTTCCAAGAAAAAAAAATTGCTTTAATTTTTCCCCCCCAAAATCTGCTTGTTTCATGTTAAATGTGAAGATTTGCTGCTTTTCATCGTTATTTATGAAATTAAATGAAAAAATCTTTGTGTTCTGGTTGGACAAAAGACGTTTGGCTGCAACTAATGATTAATTTCATTAAGAATTAATCTGTCGATCATCTTTGCAATTGATAGATTGAATAGTTGTTTGGCCAATAAAATGTGAGAAAATAGTAAAAAATGTTGATCACTGTTTCCCAAAGCCCGAGATGATGTAATCAAATGTCTTTTATCCACAAACCACAGATATTCAGTTTACTGTTATAAAAAACAGAAGCTCCACATTTGAGAGGGTGAAATCAGAGATTTCTCTGATATTTTTTCTCAAAAATTTAATAGTTGACAACTGATTATTTAATTGCTGCAGTTCTACATAGATATAAAACTTTGTCTCTTTGGGCTCATAAATTGTGATGAACTTCTTTCACAATATTTTGACATTTTATAGACTAAACAATCAATCATTAATCGATTAATCAATGAAAAAAGTTGTTAGTTCAGCTCTATTTGATGACGTATAAAAAATGTACATTATCCAGTGTTTGTCTTACAGTCCAGTTCAGTGTGGACTTTACACTCTCTTGTTTCCAGAGCCGCAGAACAAGGAAAAGAGTGGATATAAAGTCCTCTGTCACACAAAGCACCTCAGCCAGTGGCCCCTCAGAGGCCCCAGAGCCGGATGTGGTGATAGTCGGGGCCGGGGTCCTGGGCTCGGCCATGGCGGCCGTCCTGGCCCGGGACGGGAAGAAGGTGACGGTGGTGGAGAGGGACCTGAAGGAGCCCGACAGGATCGTGGGGGAGCTGCTGCAGCCCGGAGGATACAGAGCGCTCAAAGAGCTGGGACTGGAAGGTCAGTGACAGAAACCACACTCTGAAAACACACTCTGAAGGGAGACCTTTTGCATTATTGTTCTAGTTAATAGGTTAAAGACCCTGAAAACCTGTTTTCTCAATCAGCTTCTCACTGTGAGCGCTGCACATGAACACAGCACTTTCTGCCAAAGTTAGAAACACTTCTGTTTTTGTTTTGTTTTTGCTCCTCTCACTGCTGTGAAGTGGGCAGGACTCAGATGGAAAAGGTGATGGTGCATGTTTCCGTGCAACAATCAGACTTAGCGACATCTGAGTCAGAATCAGGTGACAGTTGTTTGGCTGTTTGCTTGTGTTGCCATTGGCTGTAGATCCCAACTGACTCACACACACTACAGACCAAAAGTTTTTTAATATTAAACTCTTAAAAAATGTGTTTGTTTTTTTAAAAATCCTAAGCGATTGCTGCTCAATCAGTTCTAAATATGAAGTGTTTTCAATAAATATTTCTGATTTTATATTTTCACTGAGCACATTGCACTGTTTCATCATTTTAAACTAAATCTTCCAGTTCCAGCAGCAGCTTTTAACCATTTGTCCTCATGTATTAGATCCCACATACAGTAGCTGTGAGCAGCAGACTTAGTGAATAATGAATGTGTGCTGTGCTGTGTGTGAAACTGTAACCTGTTGTGTGTGTGTGTGTTTGGCCTCAGGTTCAGTGGAGGGTCTGGACGCCCATCTGGTCAACGGTTATGTGATCCATGACATAGAGAGCGGCACAGAGGTGGAGATCCCCTACCCCCAGGATGAGGACAGCATCCAGTGTGGACGCGCTTTCCATCACGGTCGATTCATCATGGGCCTGAGGAGAGCCGCGCTGGCCGAGCCAAAGTGAGCAAAGTCATCATAAAAAAACACTGTCCATCTGCCAACTAACTAACCAACCTGGTGGCTCGTCTTTTTTTCTCTTTTTTTTTATAGTGAACCAAGTAAGTCAATAGCCTACACAAATATGAATAATAATTAGAAATAATAAAACCATCATTATAATCCAAATTAATTAAATTAAGGCATATTACATGTAAGTTAAGTTACAAAGCTGGTATAGAAAAGAAGCTTTAACATAATCTGGTCATATCTTTCATACAAAGTCATCAAGTTCATACCTATTTTCAAAAAATTGTAGGATTTCCCCACATATTTTATAAAGGTTTTCAGCTTTTCCTTTGATAGTTAAAGTTGATACTTCAAGGGAAGACATCACAAAACCAGTCAAACAGTCTGCCCTTATCAGCAGTCAGTGCTGTGCTGCCTCATATATTTTATTCACATGTCCGTGCTTATATATTCTGCACTTACGAAGCCAAACTACACGACTAGTTTGCCAAAAAAAAGAGTCTTAGCTCAAGATGCCCGTACTGTATTTTTCTGGAGGTTTTGACTGCGTCTTTAAGGGGATAGTTCACCCGGTCATTATCTACTCATCCTCATGCTGATTGAAGGTCAAGTTTAGTTTTTTAGTTCACAAAACACTGCTGGAGTTTAACAGGAAAACAGTGTTGCAGAATCTCTCAAACAATGGAAGTGAATGGTGACCAGTTTTCAAACATAAAAATAACTGAATCGAAACATAAAATGTCTCAGTACGGCTGGTCTGGTGTAATCCAAGTCTTCTAAAGCTCCAACATGCAAAGTTGACAAGAAAAATGTTGTTCACATCATGTTTTTAGCCTGAATCTTCACTGTAGATCTTTAGCTTAGAGCCACGTTCACGTGCACACGCACACCATCTGAACTGGGTGTGTGTGGTGTGACGGTGTGCAAACGGCATGTCGGGACTTTAGATGACTTGGATTACACCAGACGAGCAGTATGGAGACATTTTATAGTTTCTTTCCAGTCGCTTTTTATGTTTTAAAACCGGCCACCACTCACACATTGTTTGGGAGATTCTGCAGCGCTGTTTTCCTGTGAAAACTCCAGCAGTGTTTTGCGGACTAACAAAATAAACCCGACCCTTAATCAGCATGAGGGTGAGTAGATAATGACTGACTTTTCCATTTCTGGTTGAACTATCCCTTTAATCATCATGTGGAAAAGGCTATTATGTGGTGTGTTTGGTCAAAT
>JAJHUR010003012.1:0-14108 GCA_027495735.1 Lutjanus campechanus | reverse complement strand
GTAAGAATTACTGGAGTATCTGTTTACAGAAATGACAGAATAAGTCACAGAGTGGAAAAAATCCAGAGAGTGTGTGGTTTTTTTTTCTTTCTTTTTTTTCTTTTTTTCTTGTCTTTGGAAGCTTTGCAAGAGTGATTGTTGCTCAGACTTTCACTTTGCCGTTTAATTTATTGCTGTTGGTGTGTGTTTGTGTTCCTCCCAGGCACAGTCAGCTTCCCGCAGGCTCGATGAAGATCTTAGAGACCAGAGTGTCAGACAGCGGACTTTATGTGTGTGTTGCCTCAAATATTGCCGGTAACCTCACACAGTCTATTGAGCTGAGTGTTTTGGGTAAGTTGGGATTTTTTGAGTGGAATAATTTGCTTATTTCACTCAGATTGATTTCTTCCTTTGATGACTTAAAGACTTCTTTGCTTGTTTATCTTACATAAATCTACCTGATCTTGTTTTTGATTGTATTTACCTTAATTTTTAGCTTATATGTAGACTGTTTATTTAATTTATTTCTTATTCTTTTTTGTTCAGATGTTGAAACAGATGTAGTAGGTGTGGTTTGGGATGATATGAGAGGCCTTATGTGTTTTGTTGGATTATTTAACTTATTATTATTATTTATATGTTTGTTTACTTAATTTTTGTTTAATGTTTGTTAATTCTCATGACTTCTGCCTGAGGCACTCCTTAAATTTCAAGGGGTTTATCCTCTTTTTAAATTTGGAAATGAAAATAAAAAGTTCAGTGATCAAAAATGCTAACAAAACTTTAATAATGATATCATCAAGGGGGCCTGATCAGCAGTATAACTTCTTTCTATCTTGAATGAAGTTTACTATGTCCTAGTAAATGTTGAGGTAGGCATGATGAAATGTGCAATCATTTGGATCACAAATTCAAAACAAAATACCTACTGAATGACTGCAGCACGAAGCACTGAAGCTTATTAAATCTGGTCCTCTGTCATCCGTCCCCCAGTGCCCCCCAGTATCCAGGCTGGCCCCAGAGTAATGAAGGTTCAGGTGGGTCACCCTGTGGAGCTGCCCTGTGTGGCGAGAGGGGTACCAGAGCCCACCCTCACCTGGACAAAGGAGGATAAGAGGTACCCAGTATCACCTGATGGCAGCCTGGTGCTGAGAAATGTGGGGCTGGATGACGAAGGAACCTACACCTGCACAGCCACCAACACCGCCGGCAGAGACGAGGCTCGAGTTCAGCTTCAAGTCCAAGGTTGGTTTCAGTCAATGTCTTCATCCAAACAGACTTACACTGTTTTCATTATACTTAAATGCACTGAAATGTTTTCAGAGATCATATATCTGTTTACGTTGGTTTAACTAAAGGAATAAGTGCTTTGTTCCTTTAATTTTTGAATAGAAAATAGAAAACACACTAAATAATACCTGGGACCTCCTATTCTTTGTCCTGGCAGTGTTTATTCAAAAACACTGATTTTAAATTATTATAAACTGTTGCAGCATCTGCAGCACAGATGACGATTTATTCACAATACAGTAAAAAATTTAAAGATGCATACTTAAACTGTTACAGATGCTTTGCAGTGTGTATAAGTGTATTTGTACTGCAGTGTGTATTGGTCATTGATTATATGTTTGTGTGTTTTCAGTTCCCCCTGTGGTCGAGGTATTGGAGCCCCCCTTCAACAGTCCTCTGCAGGAGAGAGTTGCAAACCAGCGTATTGCATTCCCCTGCCCTGCCAAAGGTAAAGGAAAATTTCCACACCAGGCTCTGATATTGTGAAGAAGAAGATGATTGACCCTGTGTAGGATAAAAAAACTTAGTTACAGTCCTGTCACAAGTGGCAGTTAGTCACACATAGTTCTATATAGTAAATAATTCTGAATATTCTACTGAAAGTATACATTACACTTTTTTTATCCTTTCCCTATACTCTGTCAGGTCTTCCTAAGCCGGTGATTCGCTGGTTACGTAATGGTCAGGAACTGACGGGTAATGAGCCCGGTGTGTCCATCCTGGAGGACGGCACGCTGCTGATTCTGGCCTCTGTGTCCCCGCTGGATAATGGAGAGTACGTCTGTGCTGCTGTCAACGATGCCGGATCCACTGAGAGGAAGTACCAGCTCAAAGTCAATGGTGATTGACCTCTTCTTCTTCTGTTGTCTTGACCTGTGACTTTAGAATAGGTTTACTAGCTCAAAGTCAACATTACTGATTTTGTGGACACGTGCTTAAAGCTTGATAATCACCTGTGACGTCCCCACAGTGCCCCCAGATTTCCGTGATGGCGACACACCAGAAAACGTGTCGTTGGTCCTGAGCCAGTCCACCAGCCTGGTGTGTGATGTGATTGGAAGTCCGACGCCTGTCATCACCTGGTACAAGGATGGGATTCCTGTAGGTGAAACGCCATTGAGTAAACTGTTAACATATATCATGTTTACTCAAGGGCTGGGTTGCACCAACAAGGGTGAATTTTTAAACTCGATGAACACCAAACTTGCACCAAACTTTAAAACTAGCTTAGCTTAGTAAGATTACATTTAAATGGATTTCTTGGACCATTGAAAAAATGGACCACAGACTATCTTGGGTGCCAGCTCAAAGCTCAGGGAAATACTGCTACTCAGCCACCACACATTTCCACAGTTTGTCCCATGGACACTTGTCTCCAGCCAAGGGCTAATGTGTTTCAGGAAGTGGACCAAACCGCTGTGTGGCATATGGGGTGCAATCTTTCTAAACTGAAAAGGGCATTGTTTTGCGCCGATAATTAGCACAAGTGCTGTCAACGCAAATTATTATATTATTTAAAATGATGTATACAATGATATACTGAGGGAGACAACTCAGACAGCAGGGGTCTGAACCCTGCTGTTCCCCCCATAATTTCCGCTGTTGGCCTGAAAGTCAACAATTTTCCTCCCCTTTATACATAGTTTGCCCCAGTGGCACTCTTTGTATTTATTTATTTATTTATTTATTTGGGTAGGCAAGCATCTCCATACTGATGAAACTCTGATTAGAACTAATCTTGGATTAAATAAATCTCTGTTGGTACAACCCAGACTAAGAAGAGCAAATGTTACTTCTTCTAAAGGTAAATACACACATCATAGACACACTCAGAGAGATTAAGTAACATGCTGCCTTATAATTTTCCTGACCTATACTTATACTGCGGTCTAGTAATTCTTCTACAAGGGCTGGATCACAAAGTTTTACATGCATAAAAGTATTTAGAGATTATAATGACCTTTCCTTTCATTTATTAATGAAAAAAGTGCTCATAAAGACTGAATTAGCTTTGATCACAGGGTGCACTGTCCAAGAGAACAGACCTTAATCCTGTGTGTGTTCGTGTGTGTGTGTGCGTATCAAAGACCAGCCAGGCCCGCCATGATGGCAGCATGGTCAAAGCCGTAATGACAGAATAATTGTGATAAATTGATATGAGAACAGAGAGTTAGCACACGCTCTGCTGTAACATCCCAGTTAGCTGGCTGCCTTTTGTTCCCTTGGCTGGCTCGCTAATTTTTCCTGCAAAGCACAGATGGGAAAATGAGAGCGCTTACTTCAATCTGCTAATTATGAGCAATCTCAATAAAGACGCTTTGCTCTCTGAATGTTCCTGGCTCTAAGCAGCAATTTAAAGCGTTTCATGTTTTGCACACTTTTTAAATTATATTCTTCAGCTGAATAGCTCTCTGGCTCTCAGACAGCGGCTGTTGTAAGCTGCAGCCTTTTGTAGTTTAGATCCTTTTATCATGATGTCGTACAATTTGCCCCATAATTACTGTCAGACAGCATTTCCTGAACTGTAAGTTATGTTGTTAATTTTTCATTTGTGTTTAATTTAATTTTTTATGTTGATCGACAGGTAGTTGCAAGCAACAGCATCCAGTTTCTAGATATGGGAAAAACCCTGAGACTACTGAAGGCAGACACAACAGACGCAGGCGGTTACAGCTGTAAAGCCATCAACATCGCTGGCAGCACAGAGAAAGACTTCTTCCTGGATATACTGGGTGAGTAAGGCAGCTGTGGAAACTCAAGAATTACAGGGAAAGAGCTGTGTTGCAGACTGAACATACCGAACTTGAATTAAATTAATTGTTTTGGTGTCAGGTGCCACGTCTTGAAGATATACTGTAGGCTGTAGAGATGTCTACTTTCTCTTGTATATAATGGAACTGGATGGTTACTCGGCTTGTGGTGCTTAAAGCACCAAAAAAGTACATTTGAGTTAAGTTAGACTTAAGTCACAAATTTGAGGACTTGAGACTTGCTTGACTTTTTTAATTAAATATTTGCATTTTCCAAGGCAGACCAACAGAGACTAACGCACAAAACAGCTGTCATGAAGGGGCTAGTCCAAAAATAAAAAGAGCCCCACTCTCATTCTCTTTTAATGTAGGAGGCTTGTTATTGATTGCAGCAAAGTGCCAAATATCAATAAGATTAATCAGGTGTCAGCAAGCTGCAACAGTTTGTGTTGATGTTAAAAATAAAACATTTCATGACTGTCTTTTAACTGATTTAAAATGTGGAAACTTCAGGTAGATGATCAGAATGTTGTTTGACTTGACTTGCTCATTTTATAGCAGTGACTCGACTTGACTTGGCTTGATTCTCTCCACAGTAACTTGAGACTTGCTTGTGACTTGCACGTGTCTTACTTGACACCACAGTCTCTTAGATGTCTCAAAAATTATGACCTTGTTACTCAAGATAATCCACAGAACTTGTGAGCAGTTTCAAGTAGCAACTACTTTCTACTGAACTACACCTGCAAACTGTATCAACCGTGCTAAGGAGCTCAGTGGTCAAACATTATAGCTCAGCTGAGGAGCACGCCATTAATCTTTACATCCTGTGCTGCGCACAAACCTCTCATCCACGAATAGATGCACACTTACTTTTACGTGATGATACAGTTGATGGGTGTAGTTTGGTAGGAAAAAATGGTTCAGTATTCAAGATTAAGTTGTCCCACAGGGTTGGAAATGTGTCCTGGACTTTTCAGCCATGCTGCAGCCATAAAAAGACAACATTTCATATACAAAAAATATATACATGCCAAGGTTCTAAAAACACATCTGCACCAAGAAATACAAACAAAGGAAGTCCATGTTTCCTAAGGATTTGTTAAATATAAATATCTGCCACTAGAGCTGAACAATTAATTGAAATCTTTCCTAAACTGCTACATGGCCCACTGCAATTTCCAAGAAAACAGGGGCTGGAATATTTGTTAGTTCACTTGAAACTGCTTATAATAAGGTCCGTGGATTATCTTGAGAATCTAGGTCATGATTTTTGTTTTTTCAAATGTATGTTAGTGCTTAAAGCACCACAAGCCAAGTGCCACCCAGTTCAATTATATTTGAGAGAAGGCAGACATCTCTAGGGCCAATATCTATATAAAACTCAACTTCAGGTGAAAGGAAAATATGTCTTTTTGATTTGGGGGTGAACTGTCCCTTTAATTCCACATTAATGGAAATAAGTAACAGCAGCCGAATATGTAGGACACCTCTCTGTTTGGGCTCTCTCATTTAATTAGTGTCTTGATGAGTCAGCTAATATACAACAACACTCTGTCCTCCAGTCCCACCAACCGTTGAAGGCTCAGACTCTGCACAAGATGTTTCAGCCGTTGTCAAACAGGAGATCAGTCTGGAGTGCATCGTGCAAGGAGTACCCTTCCCCACAATCCAGTGGTACAAAGACAGGAAGTAAGTGCCTCTTAAATTTCAAATATTTACTGTTTTACATCAAGATTAGAATGATCAAACAAACTGAAAATAAAAACTGGGTTAAACTTTTGTTTCTAGGTTGGTGTTTCTTGGTGATCCCAACCTGGAGGTCACCAACAGGGGTCAGGTTCTGAAGATAAAAAGCGCCCGTCTTGGGGACAAGGCGCGCTACCAGTGCAGTGTCATGAATACAGCTGGAAAACAGTCCAAGGATTTCAACCTCAGTGTCTACGGTGAGTGTAGATTTGGATAGATCCTAAACAGTTAAATCTATGTAACCATATGGAAAAAGATATAGATACATTTCACTAAATGTTAATATATCTTATCTGAAAGTATTTAAATAAAAATTTGTCATGCACTTTACTTAAATGGGTAATTATGTTCATACACATCACAGGGCCGAATACATCTGAAATGTATTTGTCAAATTTTATCATTTTTGTGCCATTGTTCCAGTGCCCCCCTCCATCAAAGGCGGTAACATAACCACAGAGGTCACAGCCCTGCTGGATACGGTGGTAACGCTGGAGTGTGAGGCACGTGGAGTGCCGCTACCCACCATCACCTGGTACAGAAACGGAGAGGCCATCCTGTCCAACCGACAGGCTCAGTATGTCGAGCGAGGCCACTACCTGAAGATCCCTCGGGCACAGGCGTCAGATGCCGGCCAGTACACCTGCAAGGTGACCAGCGTGGCGGGGACCGCTGAGAAGATCTACGAACTGGACGTCTACTGTAAGGATCTGAACAAACAATATTCATAGTAGGATTTTAGACTTGTGTCACCAAATAAAATATTGCTTTGAGCCTCTTTTAAACTGCTGCTTAGACAGATTCACTAAATGTGCAGGCATAAATACCTACATGTGGAATAAGTATAAAAATTGATATATGTCAGAGGGGTCACAGTGAGTGTCTTCGATGTACACAACTTATTATTCTCAGTGCTTGTTTCCGAAGATGATAAATGGGCACAAAAGCCCATTTATCACCTTCAGGATGAGTAATTTGCCGCAGTTTTTGTAGTCATCTGTGCAAATCTTCGCCCATTTCCCTTTTCACCGTCAGCTTGTAACAAAAGCTTTTAGAAACTCATCTTGACTGTGTGATTTAGAAAATCTAGAGCACATTTTGACATTAAATCAGGCTTTCAAATTGTAGGAAATGAGCATCTCTCTGAACTTAAGCTCCCATTGTCTCTGCATGTGCAATCCTTTTCATATGTTCTGAGCTCTGAAGCTTATTATACTATTAATCAGAGCTTTAAGGCATTTGGTTTCACTCACAAAGCATTTGTAGCATTCAAGAGTAATTTCAAACAGCTGTGGATAGTTGGCAAACAATTTAATCTTTTTTAAAAAAATCCTTGATCCTTGGAGAGCGCAAAAATGGATACAGAGTGGAGGACTTGAAGCATAAAGGAGTTTTACATATTGTTGGCTGATGAAAGCCTTGAGTGTGAGATGTAAATAAGATGTTAGTCAAGCAGAAAAGTCCACGAAGCTTTAACCCTCCTTTTGTTCAGTTTCTTTTTTTATGCATATTTCTCCCCCTCAGTGCCTCCGACCATTGCAGGGGGCGATGACGGGCCCACTGAGAGGAAAGTGGTCCTCAGTAAGCCTCTCATCCTGGAGTGTGAGGCTGGGGGACACCCTCCCCCCTCCCTCACCTGGCTGAAGGATGGAGTTCCCGTTCGTGATGGTGAAAGTGTCCGTGTTCTTGAGCAGGGGAGTAAAATCGAGATCCTCTCGGCCACGGTGTCAGACTCGGGGCGGTACGTCTGCGTGGCCACGAGCATCGCCGGAGAGAAGGAGGTCAAATACGACGTCAGAGTTTTAGGTATTGAATCACACAAAATAAATAAAAGTTTGAACTGGTGCACACAATCCTGACACTAACACGAGAACTAAGAACTAACTAATGAGACTTGATGGGAAAACAAGTGGGATTTCTCTCTGTGCATCCAAAAATTCATACAGTACTTTATAAACTTTGTAAAAACTAACTTTTCTAGGAAGTTGGCTTGTGTTTGTGTGCACACATGTTGTGGTAATACATTATATTATTAGTCTAAAGCCATGGCCTGACCACACCATTCTTTCCACATGGATTTCTTTGATGGTCTTCAATTCTAGCTAATTTTTGAGTCAAACTCATTAATCAAAATAAAGATTGATTTGTTCCTGTGCAGAATATATAAACAGAAGTGCGGCATTTGGTTAACCACCGCTCACGAAAACACCAAGTTCAAAAGAAACAGAAGCCAAACATTTGATTCAGTCTATGCCAGGTAAAACACATCAGAGGAAAGACTTCATAAATGGTCGTTACCGTAAGTGGCCACCCAGTTACATGTGTTTTATAGCTGCTAAGAGACAGGACATTTGTTGTGGAGTTATCTTGGTCCAGAGGGCTATAGAAACTTCCTAGTCTGATCCTATCTTACCTCAGTGTAGATGACATTTAGGATTTTTTTTTTGGTATTACTGAAACATGATCCTGAAATGCATTTAGTAAAAATCCTAACTTATCTTAGGCCATGAATTTAGATATGACAGAACCGCCTTAACTGAGGAATTTCCACAGTTAGGAATCCTGAATTAGGATGGCATAGACCCTGTCCTTAATTTAAAATAACTGGCAAAAATGGCAGCACCACTGTTAATAGGTCTATATGGCGATGACAATAAAGATGGGCATCAACATGAACACAGAAATATTCTGATTGAAAGGCTACTCAAACCACTCTTTAAACTTCCTCGACATGAACCTAATTAATGGGTATATATCGACTGCCAAAACAATTCATTTTAAATCCAGATAAATCCTCGGCCAGTAATTGGGAAGAAAAGTTACCAAGAAGTTGCGGTTTCCTCTCTACACCAGCACGGTTAATGCCTCTGTCTAGCCAGTGACAAGTGAAATGAGACACAGATACAGACATGACAGGACGAGTACCGAGAATCAAGTTTACAGCGAGACCAGAGAGAAGATAAGACACAGCTATGAGTTTAGTAATTGCCTCTGTAATAGGAAGATGAAATTTTTATCATCTTTGAAACATCATTTGAGACAGGACAAGCTGATTTTTTTCTGTGAAGAGGATCCTGGTTACTTTAGAGCAATGTGGCTTGAGCTGTCATCATAAATCAGAACCTATTATAAAAATCACTCTCACTGTGTCTCTGTGGCTTGTTAAGATAAAGACTTGATTTTTTAGATTTTTTTTTCTACCTTTAAATCTTTACCAGTGCTTATCAGTAAATGCCAGAAAAACCAGCACTGTCCTCGGGGAATGAAACCATCTTAAATCACCTAAATCTGCCTGTAATGACGCAGTGCTTCTGCAACCACATTGTGCCCTCGTGGGCCCTTTAATCTCTGTGAGCAAACCTAATCACTCCACCAACAGCCTGTCGTGTTTAGTTTATGCTTGAACAGACAGCTGTGAAAATGTTGCGCCGTTGTCGGCAGGATTCGAACCTGCGCGGGGAGACCCCAATGGATTTCTAGTCCATCGCCTTAACCACTCGGCCACGACAACTCGTGTGAAATCTGAGCTGATCCCGTTGGTTCATGCTGAGGCTGTCGCTGTCTGCACCATGTGTACATTCCACATGGGAAACAGACACCTGCCATTTCACTGTGACTCTGCATGTCTGACTGATGCACTCACAAGAACAGCTCGAGAAGATTCTATCTTTCATTCCTCATAAAATTTTTAAGGATTTTTTCTGTTGGTACTATCAGTGGCATAAATAGAGGAAGAATAAAAAGTATACATTAAAGTAATAGAATTCCCTATGACATGGTTTTCCAGTCTTTAATATAATAAAATCTATTTTAGAATTACACATGAATGTATTGCGGTTGTTTCAGAGTTACATATATTGAAATAATGCTTCAAAACATCACAGAGATTTATTGTTTTCAACCCTAGTTCCTCCTTTCATCGACGGAGCTGATGATGTGACAGACAGCACAGTGATAATCAACAGTCCTCTGGAGCTGGAGTGTCAGGCCACTGGAACGCCTGCACCTGTCATCACGTGAGACCTGCATCTCATGCACACAGATAAACAGATATGAATACACGTGCATCTACACACTCTTATTAACTGTATGAATGATTATTTTTCCAGGTGGTATAAAGATGGAAAACCAGTCAGACAGGGTGAGGGGTTGCGGGTGGCGGCCAGCGGTCGACGGCTGATTGTTTCCCGCGCTCAGGTCTCTGACACGGCTCGGTTTCAGTGTGTAGCCACAAACGAGGCAGGCGACCACGAGAGGGACTTCAATGTTATTGTCCATGGTAAAATATTAAAATGCTGTTGTATGATTTGCTGCTAAATTAATTGTTTTCTGACAACAAATGAATATGGTGGATAGTTTTGCAATAAGTGTAATTTATGCTTTAAATGCAAGCCACAGGGATGCTCCCACTCTGGGTAAATAAAAACTCTCTGTCTTTTTTCACCTTTTTCAAATTCAATTTGCTGATGTAAAGTGTTTTTTAAGATAACAACTCTATTCTTTTCATCCATCCAGTTCCTCCATCCATTCGTACCACCGGGCCTTCTGAACGTGCAGTGGTTCTCCAGAAGCCCATCACTCTGGAGTGCATCTCCAGCGGCATCCCTCCTCCCAGCATTACCTGGCTTAAAGATGGCCGACCGGTTGACACAACACAGGGCCACCTCAAGGTTGGTTCCCTGACTTACTGAATATTAATTTACTAATTTTGATATGACACATTTCTGGAGTAGACACAGCTTCAGGCAAACCCTACATGCAGAATGAAAAACATCGAACACAGCTCAAGGGTGTTCTTTAATTTGAAATGGGAGTCATTCACAGTTGACTCTTTTACTTTTGGCCTGTGATTTTATTTAGCAGCAAATGTCTGCATGTTGTGATAGGTACAGAAATCAAGCATAGCGTTAGATCAGGCAGGGTACCGGGTAGCATTTGCTTTAAATGCTCACTTTTGTGACGCACTTATCTCTGACTGAAGTGAAAATATACTGTATGCTGTTTTCAAGATTAAACTTGTAACTTAAATGCATAAAATGTAACATTTTTGTATAAAATGTCTAAAAACAACCAGACTTATGTTGACGCATGTGTACATACATTATCCCAGAGAAAGACATAATTTTATTCAAGCTAATGATGCGTTACTACTAGCCTCTAGTTGCTATGAATTCTGGGTACAAAAACATATCAAAAGTCCGCACACCAGAAATTGCTCCTTAGCAGGTTTTTTTTAATGGTATCACCACATGTGACGTTTCGGGCAATAGCCCTTCATCAGACATCATATTCATCAATTCATCCTATGAATTCTGGGTAAACATGGGATATGTCAGATATGTCAGAGTAAGGAAGGAAGCCAAATGTAACTACACTGTAAAAATGAAAAAGTAGAGAAAACTCAACATTTCAATGCAACATACTGCAATAGATTATTGAGTTTTGAGCCCAACTGAAATTCTCAAGTTTTAAAAAAGTTTTATCAACTGCTCATCTTTTGTTGAGATGATTTACTTTTCTTATTTAGATCAACTTAAAACTTTTTATAGGAGTATTATAAACCTCCAAAAATTGTATTTACACTAAAACATTATTGAACAAATTAACTGATGTGAAAGTGAATGATGGTTAGAATTTTAATATTTTTAATTAAAACTATTTAATTTTCAGGCATCTAAATAATGACAAAAAGGGTTGTTGTTTTTTTTGAGCTTCTAAAACTCAAAGATTTCAGTTTATCTAAAGAACCAAACTAAATTGTCTCAACTAAAGATTGTAGGTCAGCAAAACCTTTTAAAGTTGATTTCAAATCTTTAGCATTTGAGTTGGGCCCAAAAATCAAAAATTGACTGCAGTACGTTGCCTTGAAGTTTTGAGTTGTCTAAACTATTTTTTTACAGTGTAAACATAGCATGAATAAAACTTTAATACATTACCTCGTCCATGAAGATTTCTGCCTACTTCACAACATCATCAGATTATGTATTTAGTATTTTCTGAATGTGAGAGATCCCAAGAAATTACATATTACACATTAAACTAGTCACAACAACATGTTTCTGCCTCAGATTCACTACAGTAAGCAGTTACCAGTCTGAATTCTTTGTGTGCTTGTATCTGTTGCAGCTGGAGTCTGCAGGCAGAATGCTGAAGGTCACAGAGGCGAGGCTGGAGGATTCTGGGAAATACACCTGCCTGGCGACCAATGCAGCTGGTGAAGCCCAACAGCACATACGGCTCAGTGTCCATGGTAACACAAAGATACACACTTCATTCTCTCTCGTCTCACCCATCACCTGGTTTCTGTCAGATATACTTTTCTCTCTAGGTCCTGTGTCAGGGGACCGGGTGGAGACAGGAGAATATCATCCGATGAATTGTTGTTCTTGTGTGTAATACTCAGAGCCTCCCAGTATCCCCAACTCTGGAGAGATCATCAACCAGACCATCCTGTCAGGCTTTCCCACTGAGCTCGAGTGCAAGGCCGCAGGCAGCCCATTACCTGGTAAGACGGCTCACAAACGTCTTCCTCCGTCCTGCTGTGTTCACTCACAGGCTCCAGGGCGTAGTTCTTCCCTGACTGCTGAGCTGAAATTGGCCGCACTGCTGCTTTCCTTATCTTTCACCATTAATGGAGCAGCAGAAAATCGATCTCAGATGATTCCCTACAGGCAGCTTCACTCTCTTCCCACTGCCTATTTTTCCAGGTTCAGTACAGATAAGAAACCACATTCCAGTGCAATTGAACTCTCTTTTCATGGGACGTTTCTGAATTTCACAGCAGGTGTTTCATTCCAGCTATCTGATAACTGTGAAACCATGTTACATGTGAAAGTATTTTAAATCTATTTCAAGCTGCATTGTCCGAAGCAAAAACATACAGATCTTGTTTGTCACCTACTTTTCTTCATTTGTCTTTAGATGATTCAAGAATCAAAACAAAAGAAATACAGATAAATAGAACTGGGAACCAGACAAATCTGTTAAACTGTTTTCATTCGCTCTGGCAGATAGTAATTCAAATTTATGAATTAGTCTGGCGATGCCAGGATAAAATTCCCCAACACAAATAGTCACACAGTGTTTCATTCGTGTTTTTTTTATTTATAGGGACAATACACATAAATCATCATTCTGTAAATATGCCAGTGTTAGACAGATGGCGAGTTTTCATCTGCAGGCCTTTCAACTGCAGTAAATTCTATTTATGAAGCACTAAACAGTAAAATAGGCCAAAGTACATGTCCCTGATCTGCTTCTGTGTTACAAACGCTTCTTCAAATTCAGCTGGAAGTGGTTTGCTTACTGTTCTGAGAGTTAAAACAACACATTTTATTTTATGATATTTATTTTATTTGTTTACTAGAGTAGAGTTAGCTATAAGTTCATTTTCATTTGTAGTCCCCTGGCAGGAGACGGAACATCTCTGCTAAAAAAAAACTACTGTAGTATAAAAACCTGATTACAAGACAGAACATTTTCACGATACAACAACAACTTCAGCGACGACAATGACAAAATTTCACAATATTAAGAAACCAAAGCAGTAAATTTCACAGCATTTAAAGTCACAGCAACAACATTTCACAACACTAACCAGCTTTTAGTTTCTATTTACCACATATCTGGAACAAATGTACACAAGGTCTGAGATCTGATCCAACTCCAAACTCTTTGAAATCGAGGCTTGAAACTTGTTTGTTTTATTTTTGCACTGTAACTGCACTCCAGTCTTTAGTTTGATTTACTTTCATGATGCTTGATTTTTGACTAATGTGCTTTCTCATGTCCTTTTAATTGTCATTTTCATGGATTGTTTGCTTTATGTAAAGCAGTTTGAATTACCTTTGTGCTTCAGCTATCACTTGGTACAAAGATGGCCGACCGCTGACAAGTGCAGCTGGGGTGACGATGCTGAAGCGCGGCCAGGTGCTGGAGATCGAGCGGGCTCAGCTGTCTGATGCTGGAATTTACAGATGTGTAGCGGTAAACCTGGCTGGGGTTGCTGAGATATCCCACAGCCTGCAGGTGTACGGTGAGTGAGTTTTTGTCCAGCTTTGTTAAAATTCCGCTTTGCCTGTCTTTATGTCATGCAACCATGCAATTATTCTTTCCTCTGTTTTCTTTGCAGTCCCTCCAGTCATCTCCAGCCGCGGTGGTACAGTAACAGTTGTGGTGAACGAACCTGCCAGGCTGGAGTGTGAAGCGACCGGTGTTCCTCCGCCCAGCCTCACATGGCTCAAAGATGGCAGCCCCGTGGCAAGTCTATCACATGGCATGGAGGTACCCATAAATACACATTTTAAATTAATGAATCAATTAATGTTTCAATAAAGTTAT